>JAJPUD010008664.1:0-65078 GCA_023553655.1 Myrmecobius fasciatus | reverse complement strand
TTCCTTCCTTCCTTCCTTCCTTCCTTCCTTCCTTCCTTCCTTCCGTCCTTCCTTCCTTCCTTCCTTCCTTCCTTCCTTCCTTCCTTCCTTCCTTCCTTCCTTCCTTCCTTCCTTCCTTCTTTCCTTCCTTCCTTCCTTGCTTCCTTCCTTCCTTCCTTCCTTCCTTCCTTCCTTCCTTCCTTCCTTCCTTCATCACTCCCTTTCTTTCCTTCCTTCCTCCCTCCCTCCCTCTCTTCCTTCTCCCTACCTACAAACATACACAGGCATGCACTAAAGCACTTTTTTTTTTTTTTTTTGGTATCATCATTCCATGTGTAGAGAGGTCTAGCTGAAGAAATTCCCTTTACCAAAACATATGCTCTGGAATTTGTAGTTTCAGAGAATTGCCTAGGACACTGAGAATTTAAAAGACTGCTGGATCAGATAACCCATATATTTCAGAGGTAGTATTCAGATTATCCTGACTCCTGGGCTATCCCCATATGGACACCAATATTTTTTAACCTGAGTTTTTAAACTTCTGTGGCTAGATTTCATAAGAACTATTAATTAGATGAGGAAAATTAATTTTATTTCAACATAACAGATTTCCTTAATAATCCTATGCATTTTATTTTCTGCATTTAAATTTTTTTTGAGAAGGGCTCTATGACACAAATATAGATTTTAAATAGATAGTCATTTAAAACATTTAAGTGTCAAACCCATGACCATTAATCTGCAACCCCAAAATATAATTGGGAGATATATAATGAAAATGATATAAAGAAAATACAACATAGATAGTGTTAATTTATCTTTCCTAAGTCAATATGCTAAGTGCTTATTGGGTAAATAAGTGGTGCACTGGACAGAGTGCTAGGCCCAGAGTCAATAAAACTCATCTTCTTGAGTTCAAATGTGTCCTCAGTCACTTACTAACTGTGTGATTCTGGGAAAGTCACTTAACCCTGTTTGCCTCAGTTTCCTCATCTGTAAAAATGAGCTGGAGAAGGAAATGGTAAAACATTCCATTATCTTTGTTAAGAAAATCCCAAAAGGGTCATGAAAATGATTAAACAACAGCCAAACAAAAGTCAACATGCAGCCAGCATGGATACCTTTTTATTTGAATTCGACACAAATGATCTAGAACTTTATCTTATTCTGTGCTTCCTTTAATGACCACAGATGTAGGAACCAGGCGGTTTCAGATTATTCCTAGGTAGTAAGCTCTTTGAGATCAAGGGGAATGTCTTATTTAAACTGTGTAGCATAGTTAGCACAATATATGTAACAGGAGTTTAACACACATAGCTAAGTTATAGATCTTGGAAAATGTAAATATTTTAATCAGCTAAGTATCCTGAATTCAGCTCAATAAATGGTCAAATCTCATTTTGTGCAAAGTATTTTGCTAAATATTATGAAAGAAAGTTTAGATAAAACCCAACTCTTATCCTTAAGGAATTAACATTTCACTAATCAATGGAAACTACTTCCTCTTATTAAAGAAAATGCTGAATAAAGATTTAGATGGATAGGAATAAGTTACCATTCTTTTAAAAAAGCAGTGTTGTTATATATTCATTTTCAGAAGTCAGGAGAGGCAAATGGATTATCTGCCCTCATACAGGACATGTGTGCATTAGGCACATGTTTAATGGTAACCATTTGGATGTCACATATAGTGCATCTGTTTAAAAGTAAGAAAAGAAAAATGGATTCAAGGAAAGAAAGGATTCACAGAAGTATTAGGTAAAAAAGTATTCTGTTAGTGGAAAAAAGTGGTTAGATATATAATCTGGGTCCAAGAGGAATACCAAAGAAGCAAATGGAGATATACAGAAGAAGATGGCTTTGGAATTTCTTAATTCATTGGAGGAAAAAAATGATACTTGGGGAGCTCAAAAAAGTAGGATCTTGCATGAGTTAAATGATCATAACCAAAAGGTTGAAAACCAAGTGATGAATTGTGAGAATCATAGAATCATTAATGAAATATAAAATATAAGGTTCTTGAAGGTGGGTTTTCTTTTTGCCTTTGTTTGTAATTCCTGTGTTTTATATAGCACCTAAAAAGCACTTCAGTAATTTTTCTTTCATTCATGAAGATCACCTAATGGGCACAATCTTCACTGACAGAGGAAATACATATATTGAGGAAATGATGGCTTCTTGAAGAATTAAAAATCAAATTGAGGTAATAATCCTTCCTACTTACCTCAACATGGTTGTTAAGAAAATTAAATGAGACAATAAATGCAAAGTGCTTGGTAAGCAATAAAACACTAGATAAATGTCAATTATTTTAATTGAATGTCATAATGAATTTAAAGTGGTTTGAAAAATATAAAGCACCATATAAAAATAATATTATAGTAATGGGACATTGTATTTCTTGGGGAAGGCTCATTGTTTGCTACCAGTAAGTATATGTGTTAATAGAGAAGTTGTCATACTGACTACTTGATGACTTTATGCAATAAAACTCCTTCTTCCTGTCTCTGTGCTTTTGAATTGTCTGTCCTGCATTTTTAGAGTGGTCACCCTCCTTATTTCCACTGCATGCAACCTGTAGTTTTTTTCATAGCTGAGATCAAATGACACTTGTATTTGAAGCCTTTCCTGATTCTCCTAGTCACTAGTACCTTTCTTCCGCCAAATACCTTGTATTAATTTAGTATATAGTTTGTTTTGTTGTTGTTACACATGTTGCATCCGGTCTCTCCTCATTAGAATGTAAGCTCCTTAAGGGCAGGAACTATTTCTTTGTATCCCCAGTACTTAGTACATGTTAAGAACAGTAAAATGTTTGTTGATTAATATAGCCTTTTGCTGTAATATCAAGAAGCTAGAGGAGATAGATGGTCATGGTTAAGAGGTGAAGATGGTGCTTTCAGTAAAAGTGGTGATATAATTGTACTAGTTCATTGAATTTTAAAAAACCCTTTTTGAAGCCACCATGAAGAAAGAGATGACCAGATCTGTCAGCAACCGAGGCTTTATTGAAGGATTTAGGAAAATCCTAGCATTGGGGACTTTTAAAAAGTATTGGTTTTAATTATGAAAGTTAAAGTATGTGTCCTTCCCTTTTGTTAAGCACTGGCAAACCACAGACATATGAAGTGACATTATCAGTTATCATCATCAGCAAGTTTTGCTTAACTGTTGTGGGGAAATTTACTGTATAGCTGGACTTTGAGCATTTGTGGGAAAAATTATCTGTTCTGTCAAAACAAGATACATACATACATATATGTATGTATGTATGATATATATATATACATAAACCCACATATAAATGTAACATTTAAAAAGGAAAGAGGAGAGATGTTTTGTGCAATATTAAGTATAAGCTTTTGCAAACCACTCCAATCTCTTAAGATGTCAAGAAAACCCCAAAAGGGGGTGAAAATTGAATGTGACTAAAAAAATGACTGAATAACAATAACAACTGCAAAAGTATAGGCTTACAATTTCAGTATGCATTTATTAAGTCCTAAAGATACAAAAATAAAGTGAAAAAAATTCCTTCCTTTCAAGAACTTAGATTTTGGTAGACATGGTACAACATTTAAATAAGATACTTGAAAGATAGGATTTGAGTGAGGAAATGCTAGAAGATCAGGAAAGGCTTCTCATAAGAGGGAACATCTTGAATTGAGACTTGAAGAAACCTAAGGATTTCATGAGATGGAAGTAAGGAAAAGTATATTATTCCAAGTACAAAAACTTGTGCAAAAGAATCATGAAATGCAGGACTGGGAGGCATGAAGAGAGTAGTGTTAAATACAGCTGAAAAAAAGGCAGTTGTAAGGTTGTAAAACCTTTTTACATCTAAGGTTTTAGATTCAAGCTCAGAGGTAATAGGGAACCTCTAAGGGTTGTGAAGTCATAAACATGATGATCATAAACTACAGAAAAGAGGACAAAGCTTAATATGCATAAGCTGAAGAAGAGTTTTTAATGAAGAATGAAGAACATACAAGTGAACAAGTTCTCTGAAGATGAAAGTGAAGACTCATAAGAAGATAAAATCACAAAATTCTAGGAAAGAATGTCAATTCAAGGGCAAGAGAAAAGTGATAAAAAATGAAAGAAAGTATAGTCTTAGAGGAAAAAATGGTGATTGTCACTAGTGATTCAGTGTTGCTTTTTATCCACTTGCTTTTCATTCATAGCAAAAATGAAGACAGAAATATCATCATTTTTTAATAAAAAAAGAAAAGTTTCAGTACTTATTTAAGAAAACTCAACACATTAAAAAAATCTACCTCAGTCTAAGCAATATTATGTATAGACAGAGAAACAGATAATCTATTTTTAAAAAATATTTATTGGTTCCTGAAAGATTCTTGCTTTGTGCTCTACTTCATTTGTTCTTTGTTCATTAAATTAATCAGGATATATCTTATGTTCAATAACTTTAGCTGTACCACCTACAACATTTGCTCCTACTGACATACTTAAGAGACTTGATTTAAACAAAATAAGAGGACTGAGATGTCTCCAAGCTAGTTCAACAATTTAGAAAAACTCTTGAGACTTACAGGAAGACCTGGAAGGCCTGGGAAACCATCTAGCCCATCTTGTCCTGGAAAGCCATCTTCACCTTGCAAACCAGGTATACCAGGATTGCCTTGATCACCTCTGCTACCTGGAAAGATTTTTTTAAAGTATGGAAGCCATTTTCAAAATGAGAATATATTAAAAAGGATTAATGATTAAAAAAATGACTAAAACAAAAGCATACAGACCTTTTGTTGTAATTGTTCTAGAGTCTCCTTTCTGTCCTTTAGGCCCAGGTAATCCAGGAATGCCAGGGCTACCCTGTGGAAACAAAATTATTTTTTATGGTTAGACTAATAGATTAGAGGTTCAAACAAGGAAAGAAGCATCAAGGGTAAATAAGTACACTGAGCAGCAAAGAAAAGGGCTTAACTGCTAACTATTCTTGTAAACTGAAGGCAGAACAGGACTTTGGCATTCTTCCCACCTCAAGGCAAACAGTACTTTAGAAATGAACCTTATTACAAAACAGAGAATTCAAGCCTAAACCTTATATCATCTAAGTAAGGCTGACTATAAATGGGCAGATTCTTGATACATGATCATTTTTCTTCAGTGTTTGGTTATATACTTTGTAGCAAATTATGGCAGTTCCTTTATAAAGATTTACTAAGATATATTTGTTAAAAAGAGATTTTAATTTTTTTTTGATTGATAGACATAGTTCTTTACATATTGGGGAAGACATATCATAAACCATGAGGAAGTCCTGAATAATTGGCTGCAAAAATAGATAACATTTAGTTTTCTGGCAACTTTCGATCAGAAAACTCCCTACTTTTGCCACAATAACACATAATTCCCAGTGTGCTTTGATTCATCAGACACTTTTATATATCGCAATAAATCTGGATTTAGAGCAAAATTGCTTTTTACTGAAATCAAGTACATCACCTTTTATGTTTGACTATCATATTTGTTTTCTTGGAAGTTCAGGGGCAGAGAGGCTATAAGGTATGGTGAGTTTAATTTTTTTTTTTTCAGAATACTTTTGTGCCACAAAGCAATTACAAGTATACAGTGACCTAGTTGCTCTAGGAGAATTGCAGTTCTATAAATGAAGTGAAGGTAATTGGCTCCTGGCTGAGGGACTCTTGAAGTTTATTGTGTTTTTCCAGAATTTGTAAAATGCTCACAATTTCATCTTCTAAGTCCTTTGCCATTCTTTTTTAAATAGAAGGAAAAACATTCCTTTGCCCAACATTTGAGTCACTGGTCAATTAAAAATATAGCTAGTGCAGAAAGTTGTATTTCAAATGATCTTTTTTTAAAAAAGCTTTCAAAAAAGACTACCAAGCTGATAGGTATAGGAGAGTCAGAGTGAAGAAATTTCATGCATTATTAGGCACATAATATAATATAATACAATGTGATATAATATGATATGATGTGATATAATATGATATAATATGATATGAGATGATATGATACAATACAATACAATGTAATATAATTAATATAATACAATATAATAATGAAGGTAGTTCAGTCATTCAATATGTGCCAAGCACTATGCTAAACATTGGATTACAAAGAAACAAAAAACAACACCTTCCCTCAAGGAGTTTATACTTTAACCAGTGTAGACAACACATAAAAAAAGGAAGTTGAGAAAGTGAGGAAAGGGGGAGAGAGAAAGTATCCATTGTGGTGGCATGATGGGAGTCCAAGGAAGTACCAAAAAACTTTGCCATCAATCATTGTCAATAAGGAATCCTAGATGACCATGCATCTATTCTATATATTCTGTATGTACATTTAAAAAAAACATATTCTGTCCCTCATTATAATACGAACTTCTTGAGAAAAGGCACTATTTTTGCTTTTCTTTGTTATCTCTAGTACTTAGCATAGTGCCTGGCATGTGGTAAGTGCTTAATAAATGCTAGTTGAGTGATTGAACATTTCAATGTGCAAAGGAAAATTTTTTTTAAAAAGGAATTTTATATGATAGAGTATTATTGTACTATAAGAAATAATAAATGGGTGTATGTGTGTGTATATGTATGTATATATATATAAAACCTCATAAATATGTTTCATATACATTTATAAATAATATAAATAAAATATATGCTTATATTTTATATATTAAAATTATATATTAAAAAAAGAAATAATAAATGGGATGGTTTCAGAAAAACCTGGGAAGACCTATATGAACTGATCAAAATGAAGTGAGCAGAACAAAGGAGAACATTGTACACATAATGGAGTATTTTTAAAAACTTTATTTTTTATTGTTTCATGTTGTTTGTGTTTTCTTTTGCAACATGGCTATGGCTTGCATGACTTCACATGTACAACTGATTTAAAATTGATTGCCTTTTCAAGAAGAAGGGTGGGAAAGAATTTGGAATTCAAAACTATAAAAAATGATTACTAATTAAAATGTATAGCTAGGATATATTTAACAAAAAAATGAAAATAAATTTTTAAAAGGGTAATTTTATGTGAAACTAAAAACTGTAATATAATTTTCCAAATTTTAAGGGGTTGCTTTTTGTTTGTTTGTTTAATTCAAATTTAACATGGCATTCTAAAACCATTTGGCTTGATTATGTCCTTTTCTACCCTCTTTAATCACAAATGCTATTTTAATGTTCCTCTGGAAGTATGTTTTACTGTCCACAGGGGCATATGATTATTACTGGGACAAATTATATTAATTTAATCCTTTGAAAGGCTATGGTACAATAAGGATGTAATAAACATTAAACATCTGGATGAGAGGCTTAAATATGTGAGAATCCGGTCCCATACCTGATAGTTATCTTACCAGCCTAGGTAAAAAAACACATCCACTCTGTTTTTACCTTGAAACCTGAGAAACCAGGAATACCATGTGGGCCTGGATCACCCATTTCTCCTTTCCTCCCAGGTTCTCCATTTGCACCAGGACGACCAATGGGTCCTGGTGGACCAGGAAGACCACTAGGAATATCACATTTACAGTCTCCAGGATCACCTATTATGGCAAGGAAAAGTAAAGAAAATATAAGTTTGGAGTTTTTATTGAGGTGTGGGGGGGAAGACAATTTAACTTCAAAAATTATTTATTAAATTTTTGCTCAGTAATACAAAGGATATAAAAGAAGCAGTAGAGCATGCTTCACACTAAGTTTCTACCTTCAAAGAATTTACAATTTCACCTGGGAGAGAATCAAGTAGTATTTAGTAAGGATCTACATATTCCAGACACTAAGTCAAGTATTGAAGATACAAGTTAAAAGAAATGATCAGAGTATATATATATATATATATGTATATATATATATATATAAATTTTAAAAATTTAGCTGTATTTTATTTGCAGAAAGATTCACATTCTTGTCCTTTTCCCTCCCCCATTAAGGCAAAGGAACCCCATTAAAATAATAACAAAAACTCTTACAAATAGATATAGTCCTATGAAACTAGTTCTGACATATGTTAATTAGTGTAATTAACTGTGGTGTAGACTAACCAAAGATACTTATATACAATTTACAAGGAAGGAAAGTTTAATATTTGTTGAAGGTAGAATTCATGGAGGTAAAATGGCTTGATCTGAGCATCAATGGATAGCCAAAAAGACAGAAGAACTTAGAAAAAGTGAGGGGTGAATTAGGACAGGGGTAGGGAATGATGCAGTGGGAAAAAAATCCACTATAATTAATATCAGAAGGCCTTGTTCTAGTGTTATACCTATAATGAAATAACATTGGGTGACTTGCAATTTTCTGAGCCAAAAAATACCTTTCATACTTTTCTCATGGGGACCTGGTAAGAATCAAGTGAGATAATGGAAATGAAGAAAGTTCTGATAATCCATCTCCCTCTCTCTCTGTCAGTCTCTCTGTATCTCTCTGTCTCTGTCTCTGTCTCTGTCTCTGTCTCTGTCTCACACACACACACACACACACACACAATGTGGTGCAGCCATTGTCAGGAATGATGTGAACTCTAACCAAGTCCATCCTGTTCCCATTGAAAACCTTATCACATACTAGGGAGACCACATTCCTAGGACTGTTGTCAGCATGACCAAGGTTTGCTCAACTCGAAGGATCCTGTGGATAAGGGACTTTTTTTCTCCCTAAAGATACTATTGCCCTACATATAACCTTTGTGACTAAAGCACTCTCTTTATCCTATAGTAGCATATCCCACTTTCTGGAGTCCCAGAATTCAGTAGCTGATATAGACACAATGTGCATGCAAGTTTGTTCACAACTAGGACACTCCCTAACTCTTACCTAACTCTTTACACCTCGCCCTAACTTCCTCTTTCCCTCCTTCCTCTGATCTTTAAATGGCATCCCTTCACTGTCAGTTTGATGCTAGATTATCTTGATTAGCCAGTTTTGTCCTTTTTATGACAATAAAGAGCCTTCTTGAGGCTTTTTCACATTCTGAACTGCTCTCCCAGAAGCTAGTGCTTCATCTCTCTCTCTCACTCACTCACACACACACACACACACACACACACACACAAAATCTTTACCTTTTTTGTGGAGGAGAAACTCACCCATTATCAAAGAAGAAATATAGATTTTTAAGTCCCTCCCTGGTAAGAGGAGATAAATTGGCCTGACCACTTCTGGTCCCTCAAATTCATCCCCTCTCTCAAGAGCAGCTAGTGTGAGGTAAGAGTGAAATGAGAACCCTGACTTTGGATAGGTTTGACTTGGTTTGTTTGACTTTGGCTAAAGAAAAGGCACATATGGGGTAGTATGAAAAAGAGATTGAGAATGCTTAAGCCAAGGAAGTTATTGACAGCTATATCTCCCTTTCCCACCACTGTCTGAGACATGTCCTTAAAGTTGCAAAAGAGCTGGTGCCATTGAAGGTCTGACTGTAGGCTGGCCACAATCTACCTGAGCTGCTGTCTGGAAAGTACCATCACCTTGGCAGAGAGGTCTGCCAATTGATGCAGGAGGAATTACTCATCGACAATCTTCTCCTTATACTTTATCAACTTGGTAACTACTATGATGGCAAATGGTTGCAGAGCTCCTACTACCAACTCACCACTCTGACTCAGATCAGAGTGGACAGCCTCATTCAGACTCGAGCTGCTACTTAGACCTGACCGGTGCTTGGACTGCAGAAGACCAGCATTTCCAAAAGGACTTCTCAGTTTTTCCAAGACTGACACACACACACACACGCACACATACACGCACACACACACAGATACAGATTGTGGGCATAAACATACATAAATATATACACATATATATGTATTAGTTATAGGATTCTTGCCTTAAAAAGTGCTCAGCTCATAAATAACCCTAGAGGCCAGGTATCGATTCTCTTCATATACATATGAAAAATATATGCTGAGGGTAGCAACTTCCCTGAAGTCAGATTCCAGATTCAGTTCTAAATCTAAGAGATTCTGCCACAATAGCATATTTCAACTCCATACTAACGTAAGGTTATTTTCACAAGACTGCTAACCTATGCAGTAAATAGTTCAGTATTATAACATCCACACTAAGGATTGTCAATGAAAAATAGCTTTTACTGACTAGGTCAAACAAACTTATGCTAAGAATATAGAAAAGAAAGCTGATTACTCTTTGTATTATCAGTATAATTATTATGGGAGAGAATGGAATAATTTTTTATTGCCAAAGATAACATTTCTAATACAATATTGAATAGTAATGGTGATACTGAACAGCCTTGTTTCACCCCTGATTTTATTGGGAATGATTCTAGTTTATCTCCATTACATCTGATGCTTGCTGAAAATTTTAAATAGAAGCTATTAATCACTTTAAGGAAAATTCCATTTGGAATAATTTTTTAAAAAGGCATTCAGGCTAAAATGCTTTTGGTTTCTTTTTAACTTAATTATATCTGGATTTCTCATTGCATGGAAGCAGAGAAATCCTAATATGGAAACTCCTCTAAATAAAGATTAATAATTGTCTTAACTTATAGTTTATAGGGATTTTTTGGAATTATTTAGAAGTTAAGTGACCTGCCCAAAGTCACATGGCTAGTATATAACAGACATGGGACTAGTTACGTCTTCTTGATTCCAAGAACAAAGTCCTGCTCAATATGATATGCTAACTTTATTTTTCCAAGGTTGCCTTAATGCCAAGGGGCCAGGATAGTATTTATACCTATTTCTAGAATCTGGACTTATTTCACCAATATAGAAAATTCAGCAGTAGGAGATCCCTTTACCAATACAGACCTGTACTGGTTTGGCAATTTGTAGTTTCCTACAATTGCCTGGGGACACTGAGAGCATCAATGCTTATATACTACATATCCAGTGTACATCAGACACAAAACATGAACTCAACTACTTATGACCATAAGGCCTACTCTTTAGCTACACTACCTTTTTATGTCTATATCACCATTATACATCAGAGAGAGCTTACCTTTCCATCCTTTTTGTCCTCGTGTTCCTGGGATTCCTGAAGGGCCTGGGTAACCCACATTCCCCTCTGCTCCCTTAAGTCCAAAAAGAAATCCTATTTAAAAATACACACACACACACAAAAGAACAATAATGTCAACACACTGGATAATGACATAATAATATTAGATTATTGCTGCTAGTTCCTATTTCTGCCATTAATCTCTCCCACTCTAGTCCATCTTCCATTCAATTGTCAAAAGTGATCTTATTAAGTACAGGAATGATCATGACATTATCCATACTCAATAAATCCCAGAAGTTTATTCCCATCAATTCCAGAATCAGATATAAAATCCTGCTGAGCATTCCAAGTCCTTTATAACCTACCCCACCACCCACCTTTCTAGTTTTCTTACACCTTACACTTACTCTTACTTTTTGATCTAAAAACACTGACCTCCTTGCTATTCTTTCACAAGACACTCTGTCTCCTGATTTCAGGCATTTTTACTTCATGGCTGGAATATTCACACAACTCATCTCTGCCTCTTGGCTTTCCTGGATTCTTTCAATTCCCAGCTAAAATTCCACCTTCTACAGGAGGCCTTTTCTGATCCCCCTAAATTCTAGTGTCTTTCCCTTATTGATTATTTCCAATTTATCTTGTATATAGGATGTTTGTATGTAGTTGTTTGCATTTTGTCTTTCCCATTAGATTACCACTTTCTTGAGAATAAGAGCTTGCTTTTCTTTGTATCCTTGGTGCTTAGTACAGTGCATGGAACATAGAAGGTGTTAAATAAATGTTTGACTGACTGAATGATATCCCAATGTAATTTTCCTTCTAATGATTTTCTACTGAGTAGCACAGATTATACTTTAAAAAATGGTGAATAGCACATGCACTCTAATGCTATTCTAAAACACCTTTTATGAAGAAATATATGGTTTCTGGCCCATATAACTTTCAGGGATAAAACAGAAGTTTGTGTGACTGTGTACTAGTTCTTTTTTAGAATCCTCATGACTAAATTCTTCTTTTAAAAAGATACGAAAAGTAATTTTTTGATTGTGTCCCTGCTGCCATCTAGTTGTTCAAATAAGCCTTACTTAAAAAAAAAAGGTACTTTCCTACACAAAAGCAGACCATAAGTTCCTTATAATAGGATAGACATAAAGATATATCCTCCCCCATCTATCAGCAAACAACAATAAAACACAAAAGAAAGAAGGCAAATTTTTAGATATGGATCTGAATCCAACTTTAGACTATCTCTGTACATTAGACACACAGACTATTTCACACCATGGCAAAAAACCACTACTTTTCTCCATCTTTTCCGGAAGAGATCAGGTTATTTATTCCCAATGCCTAATGTTATTCTAACAATTCCAGACAGAAAAATCTAAGAGAAAGCAGCAAAACCTTCTAGGGCTAGTATATAGATTTTAAAATATCACTAAACTGTTGGTTTCACTTTCTAGTAAACTGCCATCTTCTGATATAAACAGTACTGCTGCTTTCATGGAAGTTCTGAAAAATATTGAACTTCTACATAGTGATTTTCCCCATAGCAGTTTTGACATATTGGGAGTTGGCATAAGAAATTAAAGGGAAAATTGGGGGAGTTTTGAGGATGCCACAGATGATGCCTCAGACAACACAGAAAAAGTTTAGAAACTCAGAAATTCAGAATTGCTATAAAAAAGGCATTCTGAAAGATTCTGGTACCATACAAAAAAAGACCAAGTCCTTATATGATTTCCAAAAGGAAAATGAAGGTGAAAAGTCTAACCTTACAGATATTATATGAATTTTTCCTGATTTCCAGAGCTCTGTGTCTTTAATCCCCTATTAATTCATTCAGTTGGCTTCATTTTTACACTTTCCATTCTCTCAGATTCATTGCTACATATACAGAATCACAGAATCTCAGTGTTGGAAGTCACCTAATCCAACCTATACTGAATAAGACCTCTATAACATCCTGAGAAGGGGGTCTTCTAGGCTCTGCCTGAAGACATGAAGTGGCGAAGAGGACATTTTTCGCTAAAAAGAGGACTTTTTTTACATTTCTCAGTTTTGACAGTTAGAGAATGATTTCCCATGAATTGAACCCAAATTGGACCAATTTCTTCCTTCTGGGGTCAAAAAGAAGTCTAATTTCTCTTTCAAATGACAAGTACTAGAAAACAGTTATAATGTACTTCCTTTTAAAAACTTAAACCTCCCCCTTCCCTTCATGTCACGCTCCCATGGCATGAATTTGAGTTTCTCCATCATAGTAGTTCCTCTAATTTGGCATACTCTATCAAAATCGTTCCAAAAATGAAGCATTCAGAATTGAACACACTATTTCACATATGGTCTGACCAGGGTCAAATACAACAGCAATGTATCTTCCCTCAATTTGTTTTTATTATGTGATCTAAGATTGTATTAGCTTTTTTAGCTTTTATGTCATACTGTTGGCTCCTCACAAATTTGTACTCCAATAAGACTCCTGGGTCTTTTCCTCTCTTAACACAAATTGCTGCATAGCCATACCTCTACTGTTTTATAGCTGTGAAGTTGATTATTTTAATCCAATAATAGGACTCTATATATCACCTAATCATGATAGCCTGTGGTGATAGTTCAAGCATGTTCCCTCCCAACCTCCTCAAAAGTTGCTAAAAAGCAGCAAAGCTATGCTAGCCTAGCGGGCTCACGCCTCCCTTGACACAATTTCCTGATTACCAAAGGCATAAAAAAATCCTCCCAAATGGAGGGGAGATCCTTCCACTTGGTGGTTATATCCAAAGACCATGGGAGTCACCATATCCTACTTTTTTTTCATATAGTTTTCATATGGAAGGGGGACACATCTACAGATTATAAGTACCACTGTATAACCTTGCTGTGTTTTTGTTGTTGTTCATTTGCCAGTTGTGATTCTGTGGTCATACAGACCATTCTATTCTCTACTTTCTTGTATTATCTGTCCAAGTTCATATTCATTGTGAATTTAGGGCTAAACAAATCTCCTCTAGTTAATTGTTTAATGACAATGAGCACCTCATTTTGTTCTGAAATCAAACCGGCACTAACTGGGAAGAGATGTCAGGGCCTTCCTCCAATATCTGTCAAAATCTTTTTTGGGATGTTTAATCTGTTATCTTGGCAAGTAGGTGGTCAGGCCTGAAGTTAAGATGATTCATTTTCATGAGTCCGAATCTGAACTCAGATGCTTACTAGCTATGATACCCTGGACAAGTCATTTAACTCTGCTTGCCTCAGTTGTCTCATCTATAAAATGAGCTGGAGAAGGAAATGACAACCCCCTCCAATATATTTGTCAAGAAAAATTCCCAGTGGATTTCTTCAATCATGAAGAGTTGAACAAAACTGAAATGACTGAACCATGATAAGATACTGTTATCCAAAATGTTTTGCGCTACTTGCAAATTTGATGCTTTTATGAATGTCATTGATAGTAAATTTGTATAGTCTAGGGTCAAAAAAGAGCTCTTTGATACTCCGTAAGAGACTTTCATTTAGTTTAAGGTCCATTCTTTAATCAACACTCCTTGGTCATTCAAGCAGTTCTAAAAATGTTTCAGGGATTGTTTAATAGAAGATCAGATCAGCTCTCCACATGATTAAATAATCTGATTAACAAAGAAATGTAAGACTTAGACAAGTAGTAAATATGATTCTGCATCTGCCTGATCATCCTATAATCTAGATCACATTTCTCCCATAAAGACACAATAAGATATGTTGCTAAATGTCCTGTTGAAACTAAAGTATATCATATCAACTATATTCCTCATCTGCCAGTCTAAGAACTATATCCAAAAAGGTAATGGGGTTATTAGTTTACCATGGCTTATTTTTGATGAACTGATTAATGCTATATTTTAATATTCATTTCTTTTTTAAAGTGCTCACATGCCATCCCTTTAGTAACACCTCCTAATATTTTGACAGGATTTGAAGTCAAACTACCTCACCTTTGATGGAAAAATAAGGACATTTCCCCTTCTCTTGTGTCTCTCATTTTCAAAGATTTTTCAGATGTCCTATTGGCATCTCTGATCCAATATATCCACATTGGAACTTGTCATTTCCTCATTTTATTCCTCTATATTTCCTATTTTCTGTGGAGGACACTAACTATCCTATCAGTCACCTAGTTTCACATCAGGATCTCTATTGTTGCATTTACCTCTCTTCTTTATATCTTACATTCAACTTGTGGATTCTACCTCCATAATATCTCTCCCATTTATCTTCAACCTTCCACTCACAAGGGCTATTGTAATAGGCTCTTAATTAATCTCTTGCTTTTAATCTCTCTACTTGCCAATCTATCATCTAAATAGTAGCCAAAGTTATTTTCCTAAAGTACAGGGTAGATACATGATTACTTTGCTCAAAAACCTTCAGGGGGTCCCTATTGCTTCAAAGAAAAAATATAAACTCCTCAGTCTGGTATTTTAAATCCTCTTCAACCCAGCTGCAATCTACTTTTCCAGACATATATCTCGCATCATTCCCTACCTCACATTCTATTTTCCAATTAAAATAGACTATTAGCTTTTCCTCTAACTTGACATTCTATCTCCCATCTTCTGTGCATTTTTAGAAACTGTCCTTCATGCAGGACCACTTTATCACCCCACCAGTATCTTCATCTTCCTTCAGGGTTCAGCCAAGAGCTCATTACTTTTGTGAAGGATTCTGTGACATGTCACCCCAATCATCTGCTCATCTAGTTATAAATGCTTTCTCCCTCCTCAAATTATCTTACATTTACTTATCTTTTTATATGGTGTACCTTGACAACAGAATGTAATTAACTAGAAAACAGGGGGTATTTCACTTTTTGCCTTTGTATCCCTAGACAGTGTCTTGAATGTAGACAATTCTTGACAAATATTTGAATCAAATTGTTATTCAACATAATCAAATAAAAAATAACCAAAGGCAGTTCTTCAGTCACCTTCATAAATTCTTTCAGCACCATGGTATACAGTTCACCAGGGTCTTGTCACTTGAAGTCATTTATCTTGGATTTTAACTTGCTATTGAAAATTTTGGATGTATTTTTCCAAGTTAAGATTCACTCTCCTTAATAGAAGAGCTGCAAAATAGTAGATAAAAAGTTCTGCCTTCTTTTAATCTACTATTTTCATAATTAAATCTACCTTCAAGCAATGATCTTTCTCTGACTTTCCTCTTTTTTTTTTTACCAACTTAGATAAAAATTGATATATTAAAAAAACTGTTCTTGGAAGATTTCACAATCCTCAGCTTATTCTGGGCATTAGCATTCCTGGAATTATTCCTACTGGACCACTTTCCTCTATTCATTTGTTTCTAGTTATTTTGCCTTGGTTTCCTTTTCCGTACTTCCATCTTTTAAAGCTCTGAGTTGGTTTGTGACTTTCTCTCTTCAGCCTTGAAATCACTCTTTATGTCATCAGGATTTAATTTTTGAGTGTCTCATTTTTTTTGAGTTTACTTTTGTAAAGTTATTTCTATATATATATATATATATATATATATATATTTGACTCTTTAAATATTCTCTACTTGGCTACAAAGTCTAGGGTAGGCATCAGTTAGTCAACATTCACCATTCCTCCTTATTGATTATGAATTCTAAGATAGCATGATCATTGATTCTTAACATTGCAATTATTTCTATTATGGTCTGGTTTCTCCTCATTGGGCAGAATCAATATATTTCCTCTTGACACCTCCCCACTCCTACCTCAGTCTTCATTCTGAAGAATGAAATTACCATTTCTTGGCTGCTTTGCCTTTAGTGGGGAGACAGAGAGAGTGAGCAATGTTGAACAGATGTCTAGATATTTGGAGTTCTTTATCACTATTATATCTTGCTTCTATACTAGCCTTGTGATATGTTTCTGGAACTCACCCACTTTCTCATTTTGGCTGGGTAGTTGGCAATATATTTCCACCATAGTATCTGTATTTTTTTCCTTCCTTAGTTTTCACTTAAATTCTTTGCATGACACTTCTCCAGTTTGGTTCATGGATTTCCACACAGGGCTATAAAATCTTGAGATAATAGTACTCTTCTATTGCCCCTTTTATCTCTTGAATAAGGGATAATAGTTCATTGCCATATTCTACCCATGCATTGTCTTTCATGAAGATCTCAATTATACCTATGAGTTTGTACTAAAAAGTAAATATCACAGTAGGAAAATGGAAAATATTTAAATAGGTAAAAATGCCATATATGTAACTTTTTGTTTGAATGATAATAGGTACATATACTTAAGATTTAAGGAAGCAAGGAGGAAAGAAAAAGCCAATGACATTAAAAATAATGTCTCCATATAATTTAGTGATTCAGATAGTTTTCATTTGGGGTCATAGTGTGAAATACAAGATATTCCTGAGCGAGTGATTTTATAAATTCGGTATTGTTTTTATGTGGATTTGTTTAAGGAGTTCTTAATCTGGGGCCTATCAAAAGGATCTTGTACAGATTTTTAGCAAGGTCCATGAACTTGGATGGGAATAAAATGACATCTTTATTTTTACTAATCTTTGATTTTCTTTGTAATTCTATAGTTTATTTTATTCTTTGCAAAATATTATTCAGAGGAGTCCAGAAGTTTCACCAGACTTCCAAAGAGCTCCTTGTATTAAGTCATGTTTACACGTCTTTTAAGGCATATACAAGTCCTCTGCAGTTGATTTCCCTCTCATCATCTGCATTTTCTAAGCCAAATGCTGTAAAATAATATTGTACTTCTTGGAGTTTCTCAAAGTTGTTCATAAGAAGTGATCAAGGGTAGCAACAAACCAAGAAGCATTTTAGTTTAATTAAAAGCAGAATAGAGTTGATCTGTAGTTTATTCCTTAATACTGGCTAAAAAAGTGACTCAGACATGGAAGCAAAAAATTTTCTATAGGATATGACTGCACTGCGTAGCAAAATGGTAAAAACTAAGGCTTTATTCATCAAAACATGCAAAGTGAGTTGAAATGTAGTTATCAAGAAAAGAAGTCCAATAATTTTATTTTAGAATATATTGGGCTTTGAGAGAACTATGCCTATTATTAACAGAAGTTTTTTATTTAAAGCAATAGTTAAGCTTCTGTAAGAGACAGATATGTTAAGGAGTTCAGTAGGGTTGACTCTTCTTGTACAATGTAATTAGTTAAAAAATTTTTTGAGAAATTAATATGTCTCAATAAAGGAAAAATAGCTATTGAGATGAAAATTTTTGTTGAACCTTCTTTTTATTTTATTTGATGAAAGTCATCTGATAGAATTCCATCTGCTTTATAGATTGCTTTATAAATTCCCTCATCAACATCCAATAGGGAACACAAGTAATTTAATTTCTGTTTATAAACAAAAATATCTTAGATATATTAGAAAATCATAAACTAAGGCAAAATGAAATGCTTTATACCCTTATCACACTTAAATTGAGGTTCTGAAATAAAGGCAAAGTTAAATTTCAATTATGTTTTTATTTTTTATTTTATTTTATTTTTTTGCCTTTGGTTTTTTTTTTTTATTAAAACTTTTTATTTGCAAAACTTATGTATGGGTAATTCTTCAACATTAACCCTTACAAAGCTTTCTCAATTATGAGCTTTTAAAAGACACAATTCTATGTTTTACCTTTTTTTTTTCTTATTTCTATTTACCATGATCCAATGCCAACAAATAATGGATTCAATCGGCATCAATGTGCTTAGCAAAGTTAGCTTTTACAGGAACTTAGTTTCTATAGCTATAGACTTTATAGTAGCAAATTTGACTTCTAGGATAGTTCTGAAACAACAAGGCTATTTGCTGAAAAATTCAGCAAAGAAATAAAACCAGAGACATCTCAGTTTGTATGGGTACCCATGAAGTATGTAGAAATGATAAAGGATTTGAATGAAGGGGATATGGGAAAAAGGAAAAAAGAAAAAGGGAAATAATAGATGTAGGGAGACTTGCAAAGAGGCTTTTGAAATACTTCAAGGGGGCAGTAATGAATGTGTGTTTTAAGATATCAAGTAGGAAAAAAAATTTATGTGGTAAAAATCAAGTTAATGAAATATTTTATTTCAGGATCATATAGTTGTTTTCCATTATTTCTCCACTTACCATCTGGTCCTGGGGGGCCAATAGGTCCAGGTAGTCCTGGGAGTCCTGGTTTTCCATCTGTACCTGGAGGTCCTGGGTACAGGGCTGGAATTCCTGGATCACCTATAAAACCCTTGGCTCCCATTTCACCTGGAAGGCCTCTTCGTTCATCTGAATTTCATCAAACACAAATGGACAACATTAGAACTTTAAAAATTGTTTCTGAACATTAATATTTATATTTAAAATTATGCTCCTACTAAGATATGGTGGTGAAGACTGCTATCTTTTTTACTGGGGGAGACTGAAGCTGGTTGACTTGAGTTTGGTGCTGAAATAGGAATAAAGCTGCACAAAATTTTACATTAATATGAATTCTTAGGAACAGAGCGCCCCTGGATTGTCTAGGGAGACAGTGGAATGAATTAAAGCTTGAGTTCTCTGAATTACTACTGTACATTTAGTCTGTTTAAGACATAGAGAGACCCACTCTCAAAATAAGTAGAAATAAATAAAATTCTGTTCCAAAGAAGACATATGTCACAAGTTCCAAAGAAGATCTAAATTTAGCACTAGGAAGTTTTATTATTTATTCACTCATTATTTTATGACATCACTATAGAGCCAGGATTCAAACCTAAGTTTTCTGTCTCCAAAAGTGGTATTTTTTTTAATTGAGTCATACTATCACAATGGACTAGTTTGTGAGCCTAAAACTATGGATCTGAATGCCTTGAAATTCTACTGACGACTGCATCACAAATAATTGAAAACAAACAAAAATAAAACAAGTATTCTGTGAATTATTAATTTTTACTTGAAATGTATTAAAATAGTTATATTCAATTCTTTGGAATGGAATTTTTAGGATGCTAGTATTTTCATTAATATGAATGTTACCTCCGTCTCCTATTGATGTCCCCCGGGGACCTGGATGGCCAGGGTCTCCTTGTTCACCTGGACTTCCAGGGGGACCATAAGCCCCTGTATCTCCTGGTTCACCTCTTATGCCTAAAATCCCATAGAGCAAGAATAAGATTCTAGTTATTAAGTACATGTTATAATGATATAAATCATATCATAGAAATCTTTTCAGTTTTTATTAATTGTTGAAAAATATAACAATTGGAAGGAAGGTACAGCCAAGATGGAGAATAAAGGCAGAAAAAATACAATTGGAAATTACAGGGATTTCCATCATTTGGAGAATAGTTGAACAAGTAGTGTATGGTTGTGTTGGAATACTAGTGTGCTATAAGAAATGATAAGCTCATTGATCTTAGAAAGGCATGAAAAGATTTCTTCAAAATGAAAAAGAGTGAAGTAAACAGAGCCAAGAGAACATTATATAAAGTAACAGCAACATTGTTTTAAGAATGACTTTCATTTCATTATTATAAACTCCCAAATTAAAAATAAAAGATATACGTAGACAAAGTATATATACACAAATGGAGTGTGTATATGTATGTATGTGCGTATCTGTCTGTCTATCTATCTACTTATTTATCAATCTTTGTAGCTAATAGAATTAGACCAATTTGTGTCTAATGGGAGGGATTTCTAGGCTGGGGATGGGAGGTAGGGAAGTAGTAGTGGGAAGAAAAACAAAAAGTGAAAAAAAATTTATATGATGATTTGCTATTTGGAGGGAATAATAAGTTGTGTACATGGCAGAACTACAGTTTCAAGTATAATCATCTTTTTTATTGTACTGTGTTATGGAAATTCTCATTTTGTTTGTGAATTGAAAATAAAATAAATTAATTAATAAAATTTTTTAAAAAGGAAAAATATTCCAAAACGGTAAAACGGTTTTAACTACTTTAAGTTACCAGAACTATTTCAGTAGGTTTTGAATAATACAAATCCTAAACAGGGATAAAATGCTACATAACTTATTCATACAATGTACATTGGAGTTTACATGAATGTTAATATGCAAATAGGTGTATATATATATGTAATATGTACATTACTATAAATGTGTGTATTTATTATTTTTCCACATAAGTTTTGTCAGCAAGCCATCTATTTTTCCTTTTTTTCAGTAATTTATGAGGCTATTCTGGGAATACTTTTAGATATTTTAGTTTGCCAATAGACTCATCCAATCACCATGTGGAAAAGAGATTAAACTTGTTCTGCCTGGACCTGGAAAGTAAGGAACAATTGATAGAAGTTACAGGAAAGCCTGTTTTGGGAAAACTTTTTTCTCACAAGTAGTGCTGTTTAAAAATGGAATGTTCAGATTGATGGGTAGTGTGTTACCTTTCCCTAGAGGTATTTAAACACTTGTCAAGGATGTGATAGATTGAGTTAATGGTATGGGTTGAAAAGTTAAATTCTGAAGTCTCTTCCAGTGTTCAAACTCTATGTTTATATGAATGCAACCTAATAAAGATATGTGTTTTCCTCTGTATTTAGGTAAATTCTTCATTCTTCAATCTGCCAGACCTCAAGAAAAACTAAAAACTAATCAATTGACATTATGCCTTATTGATGACAGAGGACTACCATCTAGTGGTCAAAAGTAGAACCACATGCTTTCTACACCATATGAAATTTTCGTTTTTGTAAAATTTTTAACAACCCCACTGGTTGACCCGGAAGGGATTTTAGAAATCATCTGATTCAACTTTCTTTCTTTACAGGTGAGAAAATTGGGTTCCATACAATTTAAATGACTTAGTCAAGGTCATAAGGTGGTAAATATCAGAGTCAGAATTAAAAGAACTGGATGCTGTTTTCATCACATAAATCCTACCTTTTCAGAAAAAAAACAATTTCCTTTTCTATCCTATCCCCAAACACTCTTCAACCTGATAAATATTCAAAAAAGGTATTGTGTAAAAAGTGGGCATTGTTTACCCACTTTTTCTTTAAAAAATAGACAATTAGGTCAAGAATAAAAATTTTGGGAAAAAATCTATTCCAAAAGACTACAAGAGAAATATATGACAACTAATATCTAAGAAAGCTTTTTTAATGGAAAAAAAAACTGTGCTGAAATAATTTAAATGTCATTTTCATGATATAAGTTTAATAGATTAAAGAAATAAGGTATGTTTAGTTTATTTTGATTTCCACAACACATTTGATAATATTTTTCATAATAGCTCCAGGGAGGGATGAAATACTAAAAGTGTTGATTAATGAATGATTTAGTGTCAGTTTCCTAATATGTAAAATGAGACATTTGTATTAGATTATCAATAAGGTCCCACTGATTTCTAAATCTATATTTTATTTTTCAATTAGTCAACAGTTATATAGGGAGAACTGTAAGGTTTTATTCTGACTTCATTATACATTTTCATCAATGATTTGCTAAAATATAAAGAATGAGTGCTTATGACATTTGCATAAAAGAGGGAAAGTTAATCCTGTAGACTACACCATTCAGATTCAAAATGATTTTAGTAGCAGAAATCCTAGGATGAAACTGACAAGATGGAATTTAAAAGCAATCTATCTTTAGGTTCAAAACTCCAACAGCAAAAGAACAAGATAGGGGAGTCATGGAATCAAAGAATCATTGATTTAGAACTGAAAGGAACTTTTAGAGACCATCTAATTCAATTTCACTTTACACAGAGGTTAAGAGTTTTGTCTATAATCACAATAATGGAAAAGTTGAAACTTGAATTCAGGTCCTCTGACTTCAAAGTCAATCTTAAGGTTGGCATTATTTCATGAAAAAAAGATCTGAAAGTGTATCACAAGCTTAATATATTGTGACTTCTAAAAAAAGGTTGATACAATTAAAAAAATTAATGTAAATATATTGTACAGTTGATGATCACTCGATCATTAAACATTTAAGTGCTTATTATGTGTCACTAAATATTGGTGATGATAAGAAAGGGGAAGCCAGTCCTTGTCCTTAAAGAACTAATCTTCTAATGGGAAAGCCAACATATAAATAATTATGTACATGTAATACAACATACACACACATATCTCTATATATATGCACACACACATATATATGTATATGCATATATACATATATATATATACACACACATACATATATGTATAGTAGATGGAAGGTATTCTCTGAAGGAAGGTCCTGGGAACGTTGAGGAATGGAGAAGAAAGGGGATGCAAGAAAGTCTCCCACAGATGGTAAGCTTTGAGCTGAGAAGGCAGAAAGGCAAACTAAGAGGTAGAGGTGAGGAGGAAAAGCAGTCCAGACAAAAGAGTGTAAGTGAGAAGTTGAGTACGATATTGAGGTTGTGAGACTTAGTGATTGGGAGGATGGTGGTAACCTCAATAGTAATAGAGAATAGAAGAGGAAGGGGAGGAACCAAGATGGCAGAGAGCAGACAAATCTGACTGAGCTCTTCTGACTTCCCTCAGATCAACACCAGATCAAGTCTCTGAATGGAATTTGGAGTGACAGAACCCACAAATATTTGGAGTGTAACAAATTTCCAGCAGAAGATATTTAGGAAGAACTTCAGGAAATGTCTGTCTCAATCAATTGGGGTACCCTAAGAGCAGACCTCAATCTTTAAAAATGAACAAAAAAAAAAAAAAAGCAAAAAGAACTCTGACCATAAATGGCTTTTATGGAGACAGGAAAGAACAGACCACAAACCCTGAGGACACTAAAGGCAAAACTTCTCCAGATGAGGCCTCAAAGGGTGATATGAGTTAGTCTTCGACTCAGAAAGCTCTCTTGAAATAATTCAAAAAAGATCTGGAAATGAGAGCTTTTCAGGAGAGTTTGGAAAAGAAAACACAAAAATTATCTGAAGAAAACTCCTTAAAAATAGACTTGGTGAAATGGAAAAAAGAATACAACTTCTTAAAAAGATTTGGTAAAATGGGAAAAGAAAACAACTCCTTGAAAAATAGAATTGGTGAAATGGAAAAAAAAAGAACAGGTAAATAGAATATTTATCTAAATATTCTAAGTAAATAGAAATGGGGAAAAAATCCATTGCACAAAACAACTCATTTAAAAGTTCAATTGGCCAAATGTAAAAAAGGAAGTAAAAAAGCTAATTGAAGAAAATCAGTAAAAATTAGAATTGAACAAATTGAAGTGAGTGACTCAATGAGACATCAAGAATCAAACAAAACAAAACAAAAAATAGAAGAGAATGTAAAATATCTCATCAGAAAAACAACTGACCTGAAAAATAGATCCAGGAGAGACAATCTAAGAATTATTGGACTATCTAAAAGCCACAATGAAAAAAAAAAAAAAGAGCCTAGACATCATCTTTCAAAAAATCATCAAGGAAAACTGCCCTGATGTCCTAGATCCAAAGGATAAAATAGCCATTGAAAAAATCCACTGATAACCTCCTGAAAGAGACCCCAAAATGAAAATTTCAAGGAATATCATAGTTAAACTTCAGAATTATCAGATCAGGGAGAAAATACTGCAAGCAGCCAGAAAGAAACAAGTCAAATATCAAAGAGCCACAATCAGGATTACCCAGGACTTAACAGCTTCCACTTTAAAGGATTGAAGGGCCTATAATATGATATTCTGGAGGGCAAGGGAGTTTGGACTGCAGCCAAGAATCAACTATCCAGCAAAATTAAGCATTATTTTTCAGGAAAAAAAGATGGACATTCAATAAAATGGGGAATTTCAATTATTTTTGATGAAAAAACCAAAGCTGAACAGAAAATTTGATCTTCAAACACAGAATTCAAGAAAAGCATAAAATGGTAAAAAGAGAAGAAAAAAAAACTATTTTTTTTTAAGATTAAGAAATTTACATCCCTATATGGGAAGATGATATATTTAACTCTTGAGAATTGTGTCTTTATTAGAGATATACTTAGAAGTTGTAGGTATAATTTGACTTTATTATGATGATATAAAAAAGAATAGGGGAGAATAGAGGGGTGAACTTATGAGGGAAAATAATGAATTCTATTTTGGATATGTTGAATTTGAGATTTTTCTTTTTATTGTTTAATTATTTAGAGTCATGTCTGATGCTTTGTGACTTTACTGGAGGTTTTCTTGGTAAAGATACTAGAGTGGTTTGCCATTTTCTTCTCCATCTCATTTTATAGATAAAGAAATTGAAGCAAATGGAGTTAAGTGATTTGACCAGGATCATATAGCTAATAAATATCTGTGGCTAGATCTGAACTCATGAAGATGAATCTTATTGACTCTAGGCCTGGCATTCTATCCTTTGTACCACCCAACTGCCTAAATTTGAAATACCTATGAGATGTCTAGTTCAAGATGTCCAAAAGGCAATTGAATGGTGAAGGACCATATCTCAGGAGAGGTGTGTGGAGGGTGAGTTGGAGGAGGGAGAGACTGTGGATTGAGTGAACAATCAAGAGGCTACTTTTAGGTTAAAACTGATTAAGGTCTGAATGAGGGCAAAGGTTATGTGTGTGTAAAGAAAAGAGAACAGATGGAAGAGATAGGATAAAAATAGAATCAATGAGATTAAATAATTGGATATGAGACTGAGGGAGAGAGAAGATTGACCCTAAAGTCGTGACCCTGAGTAACTAGAATCAACAAAAATGGGAAAGTTTGGAAAAGAGATGTGTTATTTTTTATGGATTGAGAGTGATACCTACAATATATCCAAATAGAGGTGTCTATCACATTGCTGTTAATAAGAAACCTTAGTTCATATGTATTTAGAGCATAGAAAGATATAAGGAATATAGAAAGAAAAGAGAAGGCATAGAATAGAGCTTTGGGAAAGACTTACACTTAACAGAACTACACTACAGAAGATAATGATTCTGATCCAGGCAGAGAAGACTGAGGAGTTATCAGATAGGGAGAGAAGCAAGAGACAGAAATGATATGGAGGTCATGAGAGAAGAGTATGTTTAAGAGGAAGGTGGGTACAAATCAATATCAAACATTGCTGAGGGGTCAAGGAGAATAAAGACTAAGAAAGCTAATTGTATTTAACAATTAAGAGATAATTGGTAATTGGTAACTTCAGAGAAAGTAGTATCAGTTAAGAAATGGGGATGGAAACCAGATGGCAGGGGTGTTTGAAGTCAATTCTTTTTATGCCTTTGTGAAGACATGGGAAGTGAACACACCATTTTCCTAAGATAAAAAATAACCCTAAGCAATCTTAGTCGACTAGAAGCTTATTTGTGAAAATGCTTAACAAGACTTTCTTCTCCCCATGTTCAACCCTTTAACCTCCTTTTATAAGGAACAAAACTAGCAGAGATGACATACAAACCTTTTATTAGAGAGGGATGGGGTGAATATGAAGGTGGTCCAGGGGGACCTCGGTCACCTATGTCTCCCTAAAGATGGAAAAAGAGAGAATTGTATATTTAGATAAAAGCCTTTTAAAGTATTTGGAAACATACTTTTAAAGAACAAAGCTAAATCTAAATGTTGGTTAAGCTACCAATAGGTAAGATGTGTTATGTCATACTCACTGTTTTGTGTCTAAGAAAATAATCCCATAGCATTTAAATTATTCTCAAGATTCAATTTCAATTGGAAACTAGTGTGGAAGAAATTAGGGCTTGACCCATACCTAACACCACATACCAAGATAAGATCTAAATGGGTTCATGATCTAGATATAAAGAGGGACTTTGTAAGCAAGTTAGAGGAACATAATATAGTTTATCTCTCAGACCTGTGGAGATGGAATAAATTTATGTCCAAAGAAGATCTGGAACTCCTAATTGAACACCGGATGGATAATTTTGATTATATTAAGTTAAAAAGTTTCTGTACAAATAAAACTAATGCAGACAAGATTAGGAGGGAAGCATCAAATTGGGAAATCATCTTTACATTTAGTGGTTCTGATAAAGGCCTCATTTCTAAAATATATAGAGAATTGTCTCATATATATAAGAATTCAAGCCACTCTTCAATAGATAAGTGGTCAAGGGATATGAACAATTTTCAGATGATGAAATTAAAACCATCTCTAGTCACATGAAAAGTTGCTCCAAATCACTACTGATCAGAGAAATGCAAATTAAGACAACTCTGAGGTACCACTACACACCTGTCAGATTGGCTAAAATGACAGGAAAAGATAACGAATGTTGGAGGGGATGTGGGAAAACTGGGACACTAATACATTGTTGGTGGAACTGTGAATGGATCCAACCATTCTGGAGAGCAATTTGGAGCTATGCTCAAAAAGTTGTCAAACTGTGCATACCCTTTGACCCAGCAGTGTTTCTACTGGGCCTATATACCAAAGAGATCTTAGAGGTGGGAAAGGGACCCACATGTGCAAGAATGTTTGTGGCAGCCCTTTTTGTAGTGGCTAGAAACTGGAAACTGAAGGGATGCCCATCAATTGGAGAGTGGCTGAATAAATTATAGTATATGAATGTTATGGAATATTATTGCTCTGTAAGAAACAACCAGCAGGACGATTTCAGAGAGGCCTGGAGAGACTTGCATGAACTGATGCTGAGAGATGAGCAGAACCAGGAGATCATCATACACAGCAACAACAGTATTACATGATGATCAGTTCTGATGGACATAGCTCTCTGCAACAAAGAATTGTCTCAAACCAGTTCCAATTGTTCACTGAAGAAAACCACATACACTCAGAGAGAGGGATATGAAATATGGACCACAACGTAATATTTTCATGATCTCTATTGATATTTGCTTGCATTGTGTTGCCTTTCTCTGATTTCCTTTTTTTCTTGTAGATAGGATTTTTCTTGCATAACTTGTCAAGTATTTCAACATTATTAACATGTAGTGGACTTCCTGCCATCTAGGGGAGGGGAGGGAACTGGGGGTAAAATTTGTAATGGAAAGCTTTGTAAAGATCAATGCTGGGGAACTACCCATACATATGTTATACAAATAAAAAGCTTTAATAAAAAAAAGATTCAATTTCAAGGCAACAATATTTATTTTTCTCCTCTTTTCTAATTTTACTTCTCCACTGTTCTTTCTCTTTGGTACTTAGAGCTTTCAAATTACTGAAAAATGATTTGTGTTTCTTCTAGCCATATCTTTCACTTAAGACTTACATATGTTCTTTTGACTTTATCCTACTAATCCAATTGTTGCTGAATTCTTTATCATTTTATAATTACAGTTGTGGTATGTGCTCCATTGTGGACAAATAAAAAATATAATGTACAAATAAAAGCATACTTTTTTTATTAGATCCCTAACTCAGGGTACCCAAATAAGATTAAGCATTCTTTCATCACAGTTAACAATGCTAATTCTGAGCGTCAAATCTCAATGCTAGTTCTCATCTTTCTTCCTCATTCTTTTTATCATCAGGAGATGTGGAAGAAATTTTCCTAGCTAAAGGTTTTCAGAAAAGAAATGGGGGGGTGGGGGTGGGGAATTACCAACATAGATGGTTACTTTATGTACAAATAAACATTTACAATTTATTGAATGCTGTTTTACTCATACAATCAAAGATGAATTCTCAGATTTATAATACTAAGGCAAGGAGGCAATTGATGGGAATATATTCTAATCATAGGAATAAGGGATAGGAACAGAATCTATGATTTAATTGATACAGGGATAGATAAGAAAGCTCTATCAATGCAGGTTGGTATAATTTCTGCAATTTAGGGTCTTAGAGAGTTTCCTAGAGTAGTGGTGCCAAATTCAGGAAGAACAGGCTACATAATTGACTTAATTTTTCACATGTAATGTTTTCCATATTTAATTGTATATTTATTTATTTTGTTTAATATTTCCCAATTACATTTTAATCTTGTTGCTGGCTACATGTGCCACTAGCTGGTTTAGAATACTAAGAAATTAAATGATTTGTTGAGGGTCACACAGTGTCAGAGGTATGGTTTGAACAAAGTCTGTTGTATATTTTTATATTTATGAAGCAATAATGCTTTTTAGATTCTAATCAAATACAAGAAAAATAAATGAAGATAATTTGATCAAAGATGAACATAATTTCTTGACATTTGTGATTAAGATATATTACCGGTGGTCCTTTAAAACCTTCAAGTCCTGGAAAGCCAACAGCTCCTCTCATTCCCTAAGAGAAAAAAAATCCCAATATAAACCATGAATAATTATAACTATTCATTTAGGTATTTTTTCTTTAAATATCTTTCAAATTTTTATGGAAATGTATTTATAAGAATTTCTAATTCCCTAGGGTCAGTTATTCACTATTGTTTTTTGGAAATTGTTAAGTTTTTCCTTACAGATGCATATGTGCAGAAATGTGAAGTTTTTCTCAGTCTAGGAATTAAGTTTGTTTTGCCAAAATCAGATATAGCAGTAACTCCAAACAAACAAAACTATATGGATCAATGAAACAAGCTATAAATTATTTGGCTTCAGATTAACTTAAAAAATATAAGACTTGTATTTGCCTAGGGGTGTATACTTGAAATTACACAAAACCTCAGTTTAAACTTGATTAAACTGAAATTAGTTTAGTTTTGGGCTTTTGAAAGTAGGAACAAAGTTTTAGTTTTGGTTTCATCCTCTTTGACACTAGGTGGAGCTTAAGATTTAAAAGAGAAGACAGAATTTTCCAAGTTTTCCTACTTTGCCTTGCTCTTCAAGCACACCTAGCATCTGATTCAGAGATAAAACAAGAATTTGTAATAGCCTATATCTACATGGAAAAATGAAGTGAAAATTTAGAAATGGTTCATCCATTTAATTTGGACAGTATAGTCAATAGAATTTCATTGACCAAAATATCAACCTAATTAAATCAGCATCAGATAAAAACAAAAAACAAAAAAACAAAAACAAAAACAAAAAACCCCCAAAATGCTGTTACTCAGAGCATTTTGATATGTGTATCATAATTATGGTCAACCGGATGTCTATTGTTTTTTAGTGAAACCCAATCGATAATACAAATCTAGATAATTTTAGTCTTCTTAAATTCTATGATTTTTGATTTGGAAACATTTGCCTTTTTTTTGGGAGGGGGGATAAGCAGTCATTTTCCCACAAAATCTTTGTGAGGACTGAATATTTTACCTTGTTTTTCCAGCAATCATAAAGAATATAGATCTAATGAGGATTAGATTTCTGATCATGATCATTTAATTGGAATTGTACATATAAATAAAAAAATAAAAAGATACCAAATATCCATATTATATTATGCCATGTAGATAAAAGCTGTAGTCACTTGATTTAGTAATGCTGTGACTTCACCACCACTATCATCAATCATGATGTTTTGCGATATAGATATCAAAAAGGAATATATTAAAGAAATTGTCTTTTCTGGGAAGACAGTGAATTTTCCCACAGTATATCTGAGTGAAGTGGAGAGCAAATCATTTTGTATAATTGGACATTGTGAATAACTAACAAAGGGACTGAAAAAAATAACAGATCACACTGAGGACTCCTCCTTGGTGCTGGAACTCATGGCAGCAATAATATTTTTTAAATTTTTTCAGTAATTTGGAAATTACATAAAAGATTCATCTTGTAATGGTTTTGGAACTTGTCTGTGGGGAGTCCCAGCCATAGTTAAACCGATTGGAATTGGTAGGGAGTTGGGATTTCTTAAGTAGAGTACCCAGGGTAACAACACAAGTATGGCTCTGGAAAATGATCTGAAGAAACAGTTCTGTAAGAAAAACATTTGTTTAGAATCCCGCTGAGATATACTCAGATTTATTTGTTCAATAAATTTATATTTAAATATGTATGGAAAATCAAAGTAAGCCCTTCCACCTATGAATCTATGGTCTTTGTGGATAATGGGAGAAATAGAGGAACAATTTTTGTATTAATTTTTAAAAGAGGAAAGAGTGTAGGCTGCAAGTTATACATAATCAAGCTTGACATCCATTCCTGGCAAAGTATTAGGACACATTTATAAAGGGTAGTTGTTATGAACTAAAAGTCAGTGTAATTTCGTTAGGAAGAGGTCATGCCAGACTAACTTTTCTTCCTTTTTCGACAGGGTAGCTAGACTATATATCAGGGGAATGTAGTACACCTATTATACTTAGATTTAACCAAAGCATTTGATTAAGCTTCTTGTTATTACATAAACAAAAGGATGAAACATGAACTGGTTGATGATACAGAAATGGTGAATTTGGAACAGGTTGAATAATCAGACCTAATCAGTAGACCTTAATGGCTCCTTGTCAGTTTGGATGTTGAGTACCTAGTAAAAACCCCAGAAACCTGTCCTATGCTGTTCAACATTTTTATCAGTGACTTAAATAAAAGGTATAGATGACATACATGTCAAATTTGTAGACTGAAGAGATAGCTAACATGATGCATGGTTTTACTATGAAACCTAAACTGAAACCATTAGTCTCCACTTCAGAATATTTATGAAAAGCTTTAAAATTCTTTTCTTGAGTCTTGTAACAGTGCATATGAAACTCATTTGCCTCAATAACCATGTCTAAATCAATTGAAATTCATGCTGGGGTTTAGCCTAATCATGCTCACCAAAAGAATATATGAAAGATTGGCTATTAGAACCTTACTTATAGGCCTGACATTCACAAAGGATATTAAGTTTTCAAATGAAGATTTATAGCAGAACAAGTATAGTTAAATATCAATCAGAACATTTCTATAGCTCTTGTTTATTTTGAAGTTAAAAATTCAACTTCAACCAAGAAACATGTTCCTATTCTCTAGAAAGAGAAACAAAAATACTATTTGAGTTTTTAAAAGTTGTTAATTATTTATTTGTATGTTAACATCACAATTCTCCTGTGCAATTAGTTTCCCCCGCCTCAAATTTTTTTGGGGATTCTCCCTCCCCCCACCTCTTACCAATTTCTCCTATGGCTTAGGAAAAATCAAGTATGACAGAATATTTTGGGAGCTTTGTTAACTTGAGTATGCTCAGTGATGAAAGACTATAAGACACTAAATTCTGGATTTTTTTTCTGAATTTTTGATCATTTATCACAAGAACTCAGCACCATTTTGGGATATGCAACTCTGATACTTTGCCTGGGTTCATATGCCAAATGTACCAATCAATGGAAAGGAATACGTTTTTGAATTGTTTCTTTAATGTGAGACCTTTCAAATACATGGTAGCTTTTCAGATAAGCATATTCTTAACAGGTCAGGAAGTTAATGAGTTTTTTTGAAGTGGACTTAGAGATTTAAACTCCTTTGATTTCAATGATTTTGTGGGTTCTTTTGGATCAAATTACTCACAAGCCTTGCCATTATAAAATAATTATCTAGGATAGATTAGAGGAAAAAGAAGAATGAAGGTTTCTGAGAAACTTGATCAATAATGTTTAATTAATTTTAAAGGAACAAAGTGTTGAATTCAAAGAAAGTTTAATTATATACTTTTGGAAAAAAAAGTTCCTATAAACCTATAGGAAGAGAGTGATGTATATATTAGTGATAGAAGCCAAAATCTATCCCTGGGAGTAAGTTTTCTTTTCTTTTATGCTTTCTAAATGTATTTTTAAAATTGCTGTTTACAATAAATCCCCTAAAGCTGCAACGTTTCTAATTACAATTTATAATATTAAACGTCTGAACACAGCTGAACAGACGGCAGGAGGTAACACAACTTGGCAAGAAAGCACATAGTAAAAGTGGAAGTCATATATCATAATGCTATATAGCAGAATGATAGAGTCATTTGTATGGGCCCCAACTATTTCCTATTCTACCTCACTCCATTCCCTTATCAAATAAACCATGTCCTCTTAGAAACTGAAAGAGTTCCACTTGACAGAAAGTATCCATTGTTTTCCAAGCTGTTCCAACTGTGCTACATTAAATTAGCCAGAAATGAACATCTGGGCCAGGCTTCATGAAATTCCAAAAGAAACAATGATACCATGTCATTAGAGCATCTGCCTGATACAAATGGCAAATTCATTCAGTAGGGATTTGTGACAGTAGGCTGTACTTCTCATAAAACCACCATCATTTTTTGAAGAACCATGGAGGTTCAGGTGAAAAGGCATGGATTAAAGATGAGCAAAAGAAACTGATTTTCAAAAGAAAAGTGAATTCCTTTGGATATAGTCCAATAAAATTGACTTTGATTCATGGCAAAATTCTTTGATGTAGTAAAGAAGATGGTTTAGAAAGAGCCAGCATGACTTATGATAAACTAATCACACTTCCTTTTTAGACAAGGTTACTAGAATTAGGCTATGAGGTCAAGGGAATGGAATAGGTACTTTATGCCATCATTTCAAATATTTTTTCCTTGGGTTTTCTTGAAGTGGACTTACCTTGATTGGTATGATTTTTGTGGGGTTTTCTGGAATTGTCATGCTATCATTATGGACAAAAACAGAGTGGTATGGACTAGATGAAAATACAGGCTTCTTAGGAAATTGTTGAGAGACCAGAACCAAAGAGTGATGATAAATGCATTGATGCCTCCCTGGAGCAAATTCAACATTTTCATAAAGGACTTGGATAAAGGCATAAATGACCTTGTTATATTGGCAAAATAAACAAATCCGGAAGGAAGACATAGCTGAGTTTCTGTTAAATCACAGATTAAACTTAATAGACACAATGCCCTACACTTGAGTTCATAATATCAACTTTATAAATATAAGGTGGAGAAAATGTGACTGGATAGTAGCTAGTGTGACAAAGATCTGTACAGTTTTAGTCAACTATATGCTAATCAACAATATGACATAGAAACCAAAAACATAATGTCATTTAAGGCTGCATTAATGGAGACATGATGTTTAGAATGAAGGTCTGCCCCTGGCCAGAATTTAATGGGAATATTGTGTTCATATTTGATACCACCTTTTGGAAAAAAAAAAACTGATCAGTTTGTCAGAGGACAGTGATCAAGATAGTTATAGAACTGGGGGAATATAGTATACCATAATCCGCTGAAGGAAGTGGAGATATTCAGTGTAGAATATTCTGGGGACATGACGTATTTTCAGGTGTTTAAATACTTGAGTAGAAGACGGATGAAACTTGTCCAGCATGGCCCCAAAGGGCAGGAGTAGGAACAATGTGTGGAAATAGCAGATGATAGACAAATTTTGGCTTGATATAAGAGGGGAAAAAACACCTGATAATTATAATTGTCTAAAAGTGGAATAGACTGCTTCTGCAAGTTGAGGGTTTGCTGACTTCAGAGGTTGTTAAGCAAAGTCTGGATGACCTCTTGTTGGAGATTTTAGATCAGTCATGGATGGAAATAGAATTCCTTTGCACTTGGTACCATATACCTTGATTTGGCTATATTCTTGTCTTCCATGAAAGGTTTCTTTAGTGAGAGAGTTAGGGAAGAGAGAAAGGATGGCAAAAGACAACATTGCAAAATTAGGTTAAAGAGATTACATGTGGATTTCAATTCTTTGTGTTTGTGTTCTCTTCTGTTAGCATGGAGAATTGAGAATCTAATGTAAAGAAGACTCTGAAATGCCTTTCAGAGTTATATTTATGTCTGATTAGTACACTTGATTAGAATATCAGCCTAATGAAGTCATGGATGCTTTCTGATCATGGACTTAATACTTAGTCCCTTATACAAGTGTTTTTATAAATTTACACTGTTAATTCAAATGGAATCATGCAAATATATTTATGGATATGTTATTATTGTTATAATTAGTTCTAATAGTGATTTAAAAAATATTGAAATCATTTCCAGATACACGATTATCCCATGCAAGATTATGTTACTGAAATTCCTTGCATGATAAAGCCATTAAAAAAAATACTGGCTTATATATGAATTGAAAATAAAATAATAAAAGTATACCATCCCTAGTACTACATATTATTAAGAAAAAAAGACTCTACATGAGGTCTAGATATATAATGCTTTATCTATATAATGTTTTCTTCCAGAGAATGGTCAAAAATCTGTCCAAAGAATATATTTTAACATGATTGTCTCATTTAAAAATAAAAAACCCTGAATATTAAAATGAATATTATAAATGTTTGATTTAAATATAAAGTAGCATGGTACATTATATTTTGGTGATATTATAATATACAGTATTAAAAACCGGATTCAACCTACAAGAAATTTCATTAATCCAACTTACCCTTGGAAATTATCAAGATCTAATATTGCATTGGACTAAGGAATTTACATATTGAAGAAATAGAATAGTTTGAAAATGAATGGCTGAGATGGAAGAAAATGGGAAACTTGGTTTATTTATATAATAACTTGGGTAATCCACCTATGGCTAAAAGATGTAGTACATCCTTGAGTTCAAAAATGTTAGGAAATGAAGAAGCAAAGGAATAATAAGGACTTTTAAATGGCTGGCTTCAAAGAAATAAAATAATGCAGTTTGACTTGATACACATAATTCTGAAATGGACTAAAGAGAAAAAAGCATCAATATTATTGAACACTCAAATAGTGCTTTAAATATTTTCTATTAATGAAAGTTCGACATAGTCTTTGTTTTGTGTGTGTGTCTGTGTGGTGTTTTTTGGTAATCCAACAGAAAAGACTCATTTTGATGTCCCACACTTACTTTCTCTCCTGGATCTCCTTCTCTGCCATTGTTGCCTGGCAGACCCTGAATTAACAAAAAGAACAATATCAGTAATGGTCCCAAATGTGCCACTGGTGAAGACAATTTCTTTATAGCAGTGAGCCTTTATTATAGGACATTCTTTCATTTCTCCCTCAAAGTTTATTTAAACTTTTAAGTGACTTTTAACCTTAGAAAAGGTAATAGCTTCAAAACATGATATGTTTTATATAGAACTAGCCCTGTGCAGTGAGGAAAGAATGACAATGAAGTATTGGGTAGAAGACACAGCAAAAGGAGAGCTACACCACAGGTACTTGTGGACTTTCACTTTGTCAAAGATATTCCCATTACACCTGGAAGGACAGATGAAACTTATTTTCATATCTTGCACATTTTAATATCAGCATAGTGGATGTATTTTTGGAATTATTTTCTCTAGAAGAGGGCATCTGTCCAAAAATCTTTAGTTTTACGAGTCAAGAATTTTTTGTTAGTTTTATAGTTAATATCTTGGTTAGCCTTTTCATTTATTTCTTCTAGAGACTTATATCTCATTCTTTTGTTCCAGTCTCCCTGAATTGGGAGAAAACCCAGTTCAAATAGCAGGATATCCCAATAGGACACATTGTGATTATACTAGCCTATTTGAAAATAGAAGTATGGGAACCAATGATTTATGGGAATTATTCTGAAGCAATTCTTTATAACAAGAAATAATATAAACATTCAAATTAGGGGACAAATATGTAGCCACAAAGTAAATATAAGATATTGTTTTAAAAAATAAGAACATTCTTCAATGTGTCATATTTTCCTGAGAAAGAAAGCCTGTAACTCCTGTAGGAATAAAAGTTATTAAGGTTCCTCCTTTTGTGTAAATTATTCTTTAGCAAGCTGCCATATGTATTCAATTAAAAGAGAATGTTTCTAAGACTACCTGAAAAACTTCTGAATTAAATTTCTATAGAGTTCTTAAAGAAGGATAGAGAACTACTAATGTCAGCTTTTCCCCTTTCTGGGGGTTGATGGAAGTTTAGATACATGGGACTGCATGGTACAAAGAGAAGGGAGAGAAATTGAGTATAGAAATATATAGACTACAAAAATAAAAAGCTTCCTTTATTCTTGAAGTATTTTGGTTTAGGAACAAACTTTCATACCCTTTCACTCTTTACATGGAGTTTAGGCCAATGTGGAAGAACCCCCAAACCCTAAAAATGTCTTTGTAATTCTGGTTTTTGGTTGCAAAGATAGAAAATCAGTGGAAACACTTCTGCCTTTTACTCCCATATACCACAAGTTGAGGTTTTAATAATATACATGTTTATAAAATGAGTGATTTACCCGTTGTCCTGGAAAGCCCACTATTCCTTCTTCACCTTTTTCTGAAATTCCCTAAGAGAAAAAGTGTATAGATAGATTAGTTTGTAATCTAGTATATGGTATTTATTCTAAATGATAACTGTGACTGACTCTTCACTTTTCCAGAAGATTCAGTTTTGTTTTTTTTTTTTAAACTGCAAATGTTGCTACCATAACTTTCACAATAACTTTCATATGAACTCTCCAGGCTGAACTTCTAATTCTCACTGGTTTTTCTTTAGGAGGTCTCAGAAATGTTCACTCCACCCCTGGACTCCACCCTGGACCTCACACCTTGGAATACCCTCCAGCAATTTCTCCCTTCTGCTAGTTCCACCCAGCCCCTTAATTTTTAAGTAGTCTCAGATCAACAAAGTGTTCATTTCACACCAGTCTTTACTTCTGAACCTCCCAGACAATGTCTGTGCATTTATTTTTTTAATCTCCAACTACTATAGCCTTTTCAGCTCTCCTTTATATGTTGTTTTTTTTCTCATTAGAATCTAAATTTTTTGAGGACAGAAAATTTTATTGCTTATATTTGTGCCTGAAAAATAATATGAGCTTCATAAATGTTTGTTGATCTGACTATTAAAATGATGATATGATTTATAAGCTAGCATTGTTAGTTATTTTGAAATATCACATGAGAAAAAGATACCAGGTGGTCAGGACAGATTTTCTAATAGAACATAAACTCATTGAAGACAGGTTTTATAATCCTAATGCCTAGAATAAACCCAAGCACATGACGCATACTAATAAATCCAGGTTGAATTAATTAATTAGAAGTCATAATGGAGTTAAAGCAATATTGCCTTAGGGCTTGCTGATCATTGCAAAGCCAAATGTGAGAATTGGAGTCCTTTTATCTGTCTGTGTTGTGTTGTGAAGTATTTGGTAATGTTTTGCAAATGATGGAAATGCTGATTAGCTAATATAATATTTAATATGAGACCCACATTTAAAATTCTTTTCAAATCCATTACTTAAAAAAATCAAAAACAAGGGAAAAGACGGATGAGAAACAAAGGTGATATAATTAGTTTATAAACATGACTTCTAGATATTCTAATATTTTAAACTAAGAAAAACCCAAATAACACAGAATTTTTGCATGCAAGTCAGATGTAAGGATATTTTATAGCTGACTTACTTTCCAGCCTTGGTCTCCTATGCTTCCTTTTTCGCCCTATTAAAAAAAAATGATGAAAAGGAGAAGATAATGAATAAACCAAGAACAAAAATATTTCACAATATATCAGACTTTATTGTGTGAAATGAAATGTACTCAAGAAAGTGATTATTTGGTGGGGGATATTATTCTTAGCTCTAATGGTAACAAAAAATGAAAAGGCTTTAATAGTTTTAAAATTAATGTTAAAAGATGATTTTTAAGAGATAGGCATGTGATTTATGAGTTTTATGATTTTGTGAGCTTATGTTGGCAAAATTAAAAATAATTTTGTTTGGATGTTTTTATAATATATCCTGATATATCCAAAATTATGAAATTTGATGAATTACATAAAAAGTATCTGTGGCAAAATTTCAATACTAGTTACCTTATGCTCTCCTGGGTCTACATTTGAATCACTATGCTAGCTATGCATACTCAAGAGAAATTAATTTTGGCATTAACTTAAATAAAACATAATTTTGAAGGTTAATTTGATGCAAAGACATAACTTAATTCATCACTACATTGAATATAAGTACTTTGAGATTACTTCTGTTTGAAATGATCCTTTCCCCTGTTCTCCATTAGTGGGGATAACTGAAATTTGAAGATTATTCTTCTCTTAGAAGAGAATTCCATGTCTTTCAGAAAAACAAAAATATATTTAATCTGATAAATGATGGCATAATAATAATAATGATAATAACAGACATTTACATAGCATTTTAAGAGATTTTCAAAGCTCTTTACATATAATATCTAAGTGATCCTCACAACAATTCTGTGAGATAGGCAATATTACTATTCCTATGTTACTGATGTAGAAACTGGGATCAGAGAGATTAAATGACTTGCAGAGAAGTTTAATGACTTGTCCTAGGTCCTACACTGCTTCTAAATGTCTGAGATCATATTTGAACTCAGGTCTTTCTGTCTCCAAGATTAATACTATCACTATGGTATGATACAAATGTTGAATATTGATCTCATAGTTGTTGGATTTTTTAACTAAAAATACAACATTTATTTATTTTTTTCTATCAGATTTATTGAAGTAAATTTAATTTGACAAGTAATGACTTTTTAGGCAGAAAAAAATGTTTTGATTTAATGATAATCAAAGAGCTTCCTATATGCTAATTCATGAATTCTCAAATCTTCTCTATGCAGTTTTAAGAATGATCACTTTATGTCTGTAGGCAGGCCATGAATGAAATGGTTATCTCCATAATTCACATGATATTTCTCAGAATGGCAAGAATTAAAAAAAATATAATTCCTATTATAAATAATTCATTCAATTAAGAATCTGAGCCCATTTCTTTAATGAAAATATTTATATTTTTACTAAATACTTGTATGCCTTTTAAAAGGCTTGACTTGAAGATGTTTATTTTATTTCAGATTCCAAAAAATGTCTCATTACAATATAAATTGTTAAGAATTATAGAGATTAGGTAAAGTGAATTTAATTGACCCTTGTTGAAAAAATATTGCTACATTGACAACATTGAGAAAAGTGTGATACCATTTTACAGAATTCAATTTTCCACTGTAATAAAAGCTAAATTTGTTCAATTTCTATAAATTAATCTTAAAATTTATGCTGCATTCATTTTCCTATGCCACAATGAGAATCCTAAATACATAATAATTCTTAAGATTTTGGAATGTTATATTGATGTGAACTCTAACCAAAACAATCCTGTTCCCATAGTGAACCTTATCCCACACAAAGGGAGCCTTGGATCATTAAGTAGTATCCCTTGACTCACAATTCTAGCTAGATCACTTGGATCTGCCCATGTCTCCATGAAATAAAGGCTTCTGGCTACAAGAAGTCTTTGTGAACTGTTTTCTTAGAACCTTGTGCTTCATCAATATTGTCTTAAACTTAACAAATTTCCATACTGTATTAGAGTGACAGATATGTTTGACATGTCCCTTCAATCTGGTCCCCTTTTAAAAGCACCTAATATTTCTATAAAGCAAAGAATATTTCTTCTTTTGTTATTGAAATTCTTTTGTTGAACACTTTTTTCCTTGTTCAAGCCCACAAAAGATTAAAATTTCAAAAAGTTACTTATTTCAAATTATTTACCAAATTACCTTATATTGATCTAGTTGGTCCACCACATTTTCAAGAAAGGAAGTAGCAAGATCACTATCTGGTGCAAGTCCAGTGGGTCCTGGTCGTCCAACATCACCCTATTAGGCAATGATAAAGAACAATTTAGCAATGAAGGCAACAGTTTCTAAAGAAAATATGTTTGCTTGTAAAGAAAGGGATTGTTTCTTGTGAACTGAGTTGAATTATTGATTATAAATTTATGGGTATAAATTTGTTTTCCTCATATACTCTATTTTAGAGGTAATACACTCTTTTCTTGCCTCGAGATCTAACTACAGAAGGATATGTTCCTTTAATTGTTAGTGGTTTCCTGAGGGTAAAATTCTGTTTTTTTGGTTACTTATTTCAGTATCTCATGATCTTCTATAAATTCTGTGAAGTAAGAATAAAGTCTTGCTTTCGAGCTGTTAAATTCATTGATTAAGCCTAAATCTCAATGCTATGGTGAGCCAGACCCTGATTAAGCTTTTCATTCACTTCTTTTTTTTTTTTTAATCAATGTCAATCACTGACATGAATCAATAATAGGGGCTTCTGCACTGGAATAGTGAAGAGCCAGGCTCCTCAATTTAGACAAAATGATTCAAATGTGCATATTTTCATCAACATGGAATAAAGCTATTAATAAGTCATAATGAAAAGAATTGTTTTCTAAATGTTAAACATAAATAATTCTAGTTAGTGTATTAATTTGTCATGATTCCTTTACCTTTTCACCCTTCTCACCATAAAAACCAAGGCCTCTGTTGCCCTAAAAAGAGAAATAGTTTTTAGTACGTAGGTACATTGAACAAAGGTAAGCATTCATGAGATTAAAAGAAATGTTCATTAAAGCTCTAGCTCTGTGAAACATTATTGGAGGTAAAACTGAAATTACAGAATATTTTGGCTTTACTTCAATAAAACCAACAGACAGAAGAGAGTTTCTAACTATTTCCACAAATACTCATATATGCGGAATCAGTGTTTGAACCCAAATTATTACACACAACTTATTCAAGAACAAAGAGCCATGATCAATCAGTCATAAGTAAGCTGTGTACTACCTATAGAGGATGGAAATTAGTCAGTTTAGAAAAACAGTATCATAACTAAATGTCAACTAGGTTCTTACTAAGGAAAATTGCCTCCATTCAGGTCAGAGTATTTACCCTTTCATTGGTGATCTTTCAGAAGATTCTACAACTTTTTTTTTTGAAAGTTTGTGTATAGTTTTATGACCAGAAAGTTCTTTATTCTCTCTAAATTATTTTTCTCGCAATGCAAACCTACTTCCTTTTATATATTCCTCCAGGAAATGTGTATTATTTATATGATGAGCCTTCATATATTTGATGACCATTTATTATTTATTCCCTTCTCAACCAGTCTTCTCTTTTCCCAGTATTTTAGAAGATTTACGTTATCATTCTTTCTCCTTTAAAATATTTCTTTTCATATTAATAGGTTTTCATAAACTTTTTCATGTCATTTTAAAATTATAGGACCCAAATTATATTACTTAGGCCATCTGCTCAGTTCTAATGCAAGGAGAGAATTCCATCAAGGTTCTTAACATGTTGCTATTTGTGGTATTGCTTATACACTCACACACATATAGACACATATACAAACATAACACACATGTATATATATACATGTAGGTATATATGTATGATATCTACACATGTATGCAGTCACATCTTATTTGTAAATCCCCAGGAGCAAAAAGAGAAAACCATAATTGTATGCACAAAATGGAAAGGCCACTATTTCCCCCTCTCTAATTCCTTTTCCTCTTCTCTTTTGCTCCCTTCTGTTATCCTAAATTAACATGTTTCTTAGAAGTTTTCATCTCACCTTTTTCTTTCCAATATACTACTTCCCCCAGATCCATGGATTTTATGAAGACAAAAACAAATCCTTTCACTAATTTTTGCTTTCACTGTCTTTCCTACTTGGTTGGAAGCTTAGATTAAAGTAGAGAAATTTGGAGCTGGATGAATTTCAGATCTTTGCATCTTGTCTGTTTCCTTGCTCTCCCTCTTTCCCTCCCTCTTTCCCTCTCTTCTAGCTTCATCATCTGGCCCTAGGAGCAATCAGGAAATGACAGTGTCAGGAGGTGAGGAGAGATGTTTGTATTTGAAGAAGCAAAGGGAGATCTGAAGCTCTGGAGTTATGCTTGGGGGTTTGGAGGCCACTTTCTTGGCCAAGGTTGTCCTGTCCTACATCCGCTGCTTTTGGCTCTGGTAATTTCTCATCCTCCTCAAGCTTTTTGCTCCATGGGGATCAGTCCAATAGCCAAGGATCGGGAGTTCAATTCATTGAGGGCAGCATCAGCAATGAACTGACCATATAAATGGGAAATTCTATGTGGAAATCTTGGAATATTTAGAGGTTTTGTATATTTGTATATTTAGAGATCCAAAGTCTACATGTGGCAGATGCATAGATATATGCTATAAAAGTCATTCATATGTTGTTGTTTTCTGATGAAGCAATTGGGGTTAAGTGACTTGCCCAGATTCACATAGCTAGGAGATATTAAGTGTCTGAGGCCAGATTTGAACAGATTTGAATTCAGGTCATCCTGCCTCCAGGGCTGGTGCTTTATCCCCCGTGCCACCTAGCTGCCCTGACTCATATGTTTTGTAAATGCAGCATCATTCTGTAATGTTCTTTTGTTCATTTTGATCATTTGTTTTTTCAAAAACAAAGTTCAAAGAATTGTAGCACAATATTTCTGACTTCTGTAGAATCTTTGCTAATCCATTCATGAATGGAGCACATTCTGTTTTAGATTGTCTAATTTATCATAGATAATTGGTTTAGAGGAGGAAGGGTTTTTAGAAGTCATTAATTCAGCTCCCTGAAGTAAAACATTTGCCCAGTGTCACATAGTTAGTTGAATCTGGTCTTCCTGACATGAAGTTCAATGCACTATTCACTACATCATAATTATTCTCAAGTCAGAGCATATCCACCAAAGTTCTGTCCAAATCTATCAACTTAACATAGCCTGTCGACTTATTGATCATGGAATCATAGTGTTAGAGTTGGATGAGTTTTCAGACATCCAACTATCTCAGTTTACAGATGACATCTACTGTGACATCAACTAAGCCAGTGACAAAAAGTTTGAGATTTTACTATTAAACGAACCATGTTTGTATTCAGAAAACAAGAATTTCATCAGTTCACTAAAGAAAAATTTCTTTTTGTTCAAATTACCATTAACAGGAATATATAAAACATTTCTGCATCTCATACTGTTCTTACCAGTTGTGACCTGCATTTCTAGCTTAACATGAAACTTAAAAAAACAAGCATTCTTCACAACTAACAAAAATGTCAACAGAATAGTTGTGTGATTAAAAAAAACCCCACAAAAATAAATGATAGGGAAAGGGAAATAAGCAGTAATATAGTGCCTACTATGTGTCAGATAGTGCTAGATATTTTAGAAATGTCTCATTTGATTCTTACAACTTTGTGAAATAGATAATGCTATTATTCTCTTTACAATTGAGAAAATAGAGGTAGACAAATGTTAAGTGATTTGTGCAGAGTCATACAACTAGTGCCAGAGGTTAGATTTCAACTCAGTTCTTTTTAATTCCAGCTCCAGCATTCTGCTTCCAAATCACACACACACACACACACACACACACACACACACACACAAAGAGAGAGAAAGAGACAGAGAAACACACACACACACCAACACAGACTTACTGGTTGTCCTTTTGGCCCTGGAGGTCCAGGAGGTCCCTAGAGAAACAAAAAGATAATTTGTTAATTGAATTTCCTATAGAAAGGACTTTGATAAAATTTGTTGAGGTAAGATAGGAAAAAAATTCACTATATATTTTAAATAATATATAGCATCCATAGAAGTTTACAATACATTTATTTATATATGGGCATAGGACAGAGTAGAAGTAATGAGTGGGATCATTTTAATGATGCAGATAGATGTCTTTTCTACCTCTGAAGTTGCTTTAAATTTGGTTCCTATTCATTTGTTTATCTTTTTGAATTCTTCTACTGACTACATTTGCTTGTCTGTCCCCAGTACTTGATGATAAGTTCCTTCAGAACAGGGACTAGAACCTTTAAAATCCTTTATAATTCCTCACAACATCTTATCTTCCTGACCATAATTCTGTGGGATAGACCATTCATCAGAGTTCCATGTGTCATTTTGTAAAGCATCTTGGATACTGAAAGAGCCATATTGTCTCAGCAACAGCATATAAATACATTGGAATATAAAGAACTGGAGAGGAGGGATATATTGGTTTTCTATAAGGAAACTCAAAACTTTAGTCAAAACTTCCAGAACTTTTTATTAAAAGAACAAAAAATTATGTCTAAAAAGCAACCATCTGAAATATGCTGCCTTAGATTATTGTGACTCACCTCTAATATACTTCTATATGAAACACAGGGACATTATATTTCACTTTCAAATTACAGTTCTGAGCTATTTTTGTTTGCATAGGTGAGTACACACACACACACACACACACACACACACACACACACACACACACACATATACCAAATCATGTATTTGGAGGATGAGGTATCTCTAGGCCACTGTCTGGTATTCTTGGCTTAGTTCCATTAAGAACAGCTATTTAATTTCATGACTAGTGGCTGACCTATATATTAGATTATTGTAACAAGAGACAACTGCTTAGGAAAACAAAGTTCCAAATCCTTCTTACTACTGGGCAAACATAGGACTGGAAAGAACTTCAGGACATAATCTGAACTATCCCTGTAACTCAAAAAATAATAGAATTGAAATCTTTCCAGATAAGTGTTTGGATAACCACCTTCAAGATATCCAGGCTAGCAGATGTTACAACTCATCTTCTTATCTTCCCTTCAATATTTAACAGTGCTTTTCAATCTGATTTAGTTTAAGTCTCCTGTTACAGTTTAAATCTATTTTCTCTTGTTTGACCCTCTAGAAGACCTGAGATTCAAAAAATGATCAGTATTCGAAACATATAAGATTGGTTTCTAGTTGGTTTGGCTCTTAAATCAAGTGTGTGGTCCTAGGGATTAAGTGAAGTAGGATGCTTTCTATGTAGACACAAATAATTTTCTTGTCCCTAATTAGAGGATGACTTTAGCAAGATGTTAACATGACCTTGCATGATCTTATTTAAAAAAAAATTTTTTGGTGAAGCAATTGGGGTTAACTGACTTGCCTAGGATCAAACAACTAGTAAATATTAAATGTCTGAGGCAAGATTTAAATTCAAGACTGCCTGATCAGGGCTGCTGCTCTATCCATTGCACCATCTAGCTTCCCCCTTATATGACTTTATTAACCTTCTCCATCAAATCTCATCTGCATTATTGGCAGGATGAGGCCATAGCATTGGATTACCACTCCACTAAATGATATCCAATCTCCTTTCTCCACAATGACCCTAAGCAAAGCATGAAATTAAATTGTTCATCCTATTCTTCAACAGGCTTGAGTTTTTTTTTTTCCAAAGATACTAGGATCTACCTTAAGGTACAGTATACAATAGATAAGCAATGCTAGACAGGTATTACTTTTCACATATCTGTTACAGTATCCACTTGCCACCAAAGCAAAATTTGTCCTTCCTACAGTGATCTGGTGACATAATTTCAAGTCTTACTCAAAATCTTAAAAAAATGACATATAGGAATGGATCCAAATTTTTTGTTTATTTTTGAACTTCTTGTTTTCTACAATGTATATACATTTTACATAATGTATGTAAGTAGAGGAATGTGTAAACAGTAACAAAAGTGAGAACTGGATGAATATATTAAGTTGACTTACTGGTCGCCCTGGAGCTCCAACAGGACCTATTTTTCCCGGACTGCCAGGATAACCTGGAGGTCCCTACATAAATGTAAGAAAAGAATATTTGTAAAAGAGGAAGAATGTTATTTTGAAGTCTTTAGCTAATAAAAAGTAGCACAAGACTTTTTAAAAAATGAAACTTACCGGTAAACCGATAAAACCAGGTTCGCCTGAATCACCCTAATGAAGATAAAACATGTACAAATAAGATTCAGAATATGATCATTTAAAAATATTATTTTATATTGATGTTAACATTTAAAATTGTGAGATGGAATAAATTACAAATATATTGCAATTTAGGTTATTTTTTAACCCAGTCTTGCAATTAAGTAAAAACATTTATCAGTTCATGATTTTTTTAATACTAACTTGTTCTCTCTATAGAAGGCTTACAAGAAGTACAAGAAGTTAAACCCACATTCTTTAATTATTCTTCATTCAAAGATTATTGCAACATTTGTAATGCATAAAGGGCCACAATAAAGCCTCTAGATCTGCATGATTATCAAACTGTTTGTTACACTTATTAATTGAATGGCAACACCCCCCCCCCCCAAGGTGTGCCATTATGAGCAAACAAAAAAATAGTGGTGCATTATGCCTAAAGAATTATGGAAGCAATTCTATCACCTAAAATAGAAAACATTTCCACCTGGATGTCACATCCACATCTCTACTGGGGATATCTATTCTTCTCTTCAAAATGAATGTCTATTCTTTCCTTCAAAATCTTTCCCTACTTTTGACTTCCTGGTTTCTCTAATGACACTACCATTCTCATAATGGCATGAAATTTCAGCTATCTTTGATTCATAGTTTCTCTTATATGTCCATATCCACTCAGTTGTCAAGTGCAGTAGATTTGATTTTTGCAGTATCTTTCATAGCTTTCTTCTCCTTTCTACTCCCTTTGTGTTATAAGCACGGTTCAAATCCTCACTACCTTTTCTCAGGACTATTACAATAGACACCTACCTGGTCTCTCTAATTCCAGTCTTTCCCCTTTTTAATCGAACCTTCAAATAGCTGCCAAAATAATTTTCCTAATGCTTGGCTCTGATCTCTTAAAATATTTTGATGATTTAATCAATACCTCAAAAGATACTACCTAATTTAAGAACAGTTCTACACATGCTTATCCATATTTCCTATCTAAATGTATCTAAATAGTCCAGTCAGCTTCCCTTTTTTTTGTTCAGATATAAGATAAATGTTATATATTTCATAATGGGCACAGACTTCCTTTTTTTTTTTCTTCTTTAAACTAATTTCTTGTATAAGATCTCCAAAAACATGGGCAGCTAGGTGGCGCAGTGGATGAAACACCAGCCCTGAAGTCAGGAGGACCTGAGTTCAAATGTGATCTCAGATACTTAACACTTCCTAGTTGTGTGACCCTGGGCAAGTCACTTAACCCCCCCAAATTTCTCCAAAAACATGTTGAGTTCAAGAATTTGAACAAATCAAATTTGGTATATTTTACTTCTGGTTGATACTATACGTAATTGTCCAATTTATAAAGCCCCCCAAAGTGCAAAAATACTGACAAAAATAGTTTCCTTCTCAGAGACTTCACAAAAAGATTAAGAGTCATAATGGTTTTGTTCAATCAGGCTTTTTGTGACCTCATCTGGGGTTTTCTTGACAAAGATACTGGAGCCTTTTTGCCATTTCCTTCTGCAGCTCATTTTGCAGATGAGGAAACTGAGACAAACAATGTTAAATGACTTGCCTTGAGTCAGATAGCTAGTAAGTGTCTGAAGAAATATGTAACTCAAGAAGATGAGTCTTCCTGACTTCAGGTCTTGTGCACCATCCAGTGTACCATCTAGCTGTCCCAAAGTCATAATATCTAATATCTAACCTATTTTTCTTTGAAGGTATCTATTTTATTGTCATTTTTGGTAACTGAATTATTCTTGATATTAATCATACACAGGGGATTCAATTAGATGAAATCAAGAAATGTTTATTTAGTGCCTGTTGCAACACAGTAGAACATTGTTAGGAATTGGGTGACATGCAACAGTCTGATAGAATGATGGCCCTTGTTCTCATAGAATTTTTAGTTTAGTGGAAGATACGACTGACAGAAGCACAAAATATGAGTATATAAAAATAATAACATGAATTAGTATTACACATGAAAGGGAGTGTCCCAGAAGCGAATAGTATTTTCTCTCAGGGCACAAAGGAGAGCTTTTGGAAGGAGATGGAATATAAGATGAATTTTAAAGGACAGATAGGAATTCTGCAGAAAGAGTGGGGCAGGGAATTCTGGGAATGAAAAGCAATATGAGCAAAGACACAAAAATAGGTAGTGAGAAGCTCTACAGGGTAGTGGACTACTGCAATAACTGACAAGGCAGATGATAATGAGGTTTTATACTAACATGGTAGCAGTAGGAATAAGGAGGACGGAACAAATATATAAGCAATTGTGGAGGTAAAGTTAAAATTAATCCTTCTTTTACACTGAGTCATTAAACATTTTAACGTTATGAATGAATGAGAAAGTAGTCGGAGTAATGCTTTGCATAACCTAACAGAAGCTATGAGTAAAGAAGGATTTTGAGAAAGTCAAATAAATTCCTTGATCTTGACAGAAATTTTCATGAACACCTTTTGAATGAAACCATTAAATTTGATTTTTTTCTCTATATTCATTTTGAGAAGGTGGGATCCAATTAAACAAACAAACAAAAAACTTAGAGTAGTACAATGGCTTTGTTTACAGCTGTGCTTTGCATCAATCTGAGACACCAATGATGATATTTAATTTCACTTGATATACCAAACAGGCTTGAAAGATAAGGAAGCTTTTATGTTCTCCCCCAGTCACCTTTCTGCTTTCAGAGTGCTATGAATTCCCAGAGTATACCCCAAATTTCAAATATGAGTACAGTAATGAATTCCAAATGGAAATACTTTTTGCTTATTTCCTCTTTAGGATTCTTACAGCCCTGTCCTTTCCCATTATTTCATATAAACGAGTAAATAGCATGTGAATTCAACATTGAGTACTGGGTTAAATTCCCTAAAGTATTGGTTGTGTACTTACCCTGTATTTATCTCGGTCAGCCTGAGAAAATGCATAAGGTTCACCTTTCTGACCTTTGGGTCCTTGTGGTCCCTAAATAAGCAAAGGAGATAAAAAATAAAATATACAACAACCAGAAAAACAAACATGCGTTTAAAAAATTAGTCAGTATTGTTTTAGTTAAACTTTTGTAGAAGTAAACTTCAGTTTCTGCTTTTGTAGACAATATCTAACTACTCTCATACTAGGGATATGTATGTTTAATTAGGAAAGATCATAAGCCATTCTATTGTACAATTTATATACTTGCCTGAATAATTAACAATTGATGAGTACTTAGTAGTAAATTTACTTAGGATATTCCTTACCCATCACATCATATTTATATGTGATATGATTCTAGTTTAAATATTATCTAAAATTATAATTCCAAAATATAAATTAATAGACAATATTTATATTTTATATTTATATGAATCTTCAATATTAGTCTCAATAAATGTAGATCAGTTATATTTTTTTTAAAAAAAGATTATGGGCTTTCCTCAGTTGATCTCCTAATGGTCTAGAAGAGTTAACAGGATATTATAAGCCCCTTAGGCATGGGGAAGAACCTGAATTATTTTTTCATAGATAATTTTTTCCTCCAATACAATCTACATAGGGATGTGTGTGTGTGTATGTGTGTATAGAAAATCCATTCATTAATTTTACTTTATAAAATGGGAAAAGGAACCTTAGATGGAAATACTGCTAAAATATTCCTAAAGTATTTAATAAATATGCTAAAAAGGTGAGATTATAAATAAAATTTAAATCACAATACTTTAAAAGATTTTGGCTTCCATCACTGTGAGTATTCTTGTCAATAACACCAATTGTCCCCCCCTGCTTTGTAAATAGTAGATTGTTTCCATGAATTGTTGAGATTAAAAAATAAAAATTCATAACTTAGCTGCCAACTTTCAGTCATGAGCCTTTTCAAATGTTAGACCACAAACACTCAATCTGTTCCCCAGGGCCAATCTCAAAACCTTTCTTACTGGATACTACTGGATAGTGATACCATAAAAGCATGAGAGCATTCAAAGACTCATGATGACTATCAAACCATAATGACATACAGATAAAGTCTTTAATGGAGGATGGATAACTGATTATTTTGCCCTTAAGACACAACATACAAACAATACTCCACTTTAAAAATAAAGGAAAATCCACTAGGCTATCATAGGCATTGTGAAAAAATTAAATCTGTTTATCAGAAAGATATTTTAGTCTAAAGAAGACAGTGATTATAAAGCCCAATAGAAATTCTTAGTAATTTTGCAATATGCTTTAAAAAATCTTTCCAGTTTGTCATTTTCAATATCTTTGGTGGCTAGTGGAATAAAATATGAGAGGATGAAAAGAGCAACTCCTCTCAGGTCATAGATTTCAGTACAAAACTTACAGCAAGTATTTGCCCTTTCTTAATTATTTCTAGGGAAGAAAAAGGGAAAGGATTATGATATGGATCTAGGGAACTTATATTTTGACTTTACTTCAAACTCAAATATGCCACCCCAGAACTTGAAGGCAAAGGCTTATTATTTATTATTTAGTTATTTTTTAACAGGTGGTAACTATTATGATGGGAGAACAGCTCTAGTTCACAAAAATCAGAGGAAAGATATGTGCTTCTATTTATACTCTAGGGGAAAATTGAAGCAATTTCCTCAAAAAGGTGTAGAAACAAAGATAAGATACTTTTGAAGAAATATACTAAAGATAGTCACTTTAAAAGGGAATAATATATGGCTACCCTGATTGGAAACATTTTTTCCCAGGACAAACTGATACATCAATATCATTGACTACATATGTGTTGTTTCTTCATTCTTGAAGAAAACCATGACATCAGGGAGGTTATGTCATGATATGCAAGTAAGTGAAGGAGGGCTGTACAAGGTCACTTGCCTTACTTTCTCCTCCAGAGCCATTTGAGTCCAGTGACAAGATATAGATCAAGATGACTGGAGATTATCTTGAATGTAATATAATTCATGCCATGTCTGTAAAAACCTCATAGAATTTAGTATAACTAGTTTCTTTTCTTAATGAATCCATAATGTTGCAGGGAAATGTACTGAGCTAAAGTTATAGTTTTTATAGCTTGGAAGGAATCTTAAAGATAACCAGGTCCAATCTCACTTATTTTATGTATGAGGAAAGAGAAGTCAACACAGATCAAGTGACATGCTAGAGTTGATTCACATAGCCAATATCAGAGACAGGATCTGTCTCTGGGTCTTCTGACTTCAAATGCACCATTCTTTCTACTGTGCCATAGCTATCCCAAGCACTGGTCCATCAAATGTTACTTATTCAAAGTCCGCTGCTTTTTCCAAGAGCAATTAGTTGAAAACCACATATTTGTAGTAACTACTTACAGGGAACCCAGGTAAACCCCCAGAGCCTGGGGGTCCTTGTGTACCAGCATCTCCAGTGGTCCCATTACAACCATCACTGCCTGGTCTTCCCCGGGGTCCACCCTGACCTGGATGACCCTGTGAAAGAAGAAAAGGGTGTTTAAACCATCTGTTTCTAGTTTTCATTTTCCTGCCCCAAAATAGTTTTTCAACATTCTCACAAGGAGCTGCAGACTTGAATCCACAGGAAACCAAAAGAAGTAAAGAATACTTTATTTTAACATAGATACAGCTGTAATCAGATGCCTTAGATATTATAAAAATAGTATCAAGCAAAGGTCTTTAAAGAAAATTAGTACAGTTTTGTTTTGGTTTAACTTTTGAAAGAGAAAAATGCATTGAGGGTTCCCCAAATGCCCGTGAGAGTTAGGAGGAACTGGGAGAGTTGTTCTTTAAAAAAAATCACTGAAAAAAAGTCTTCATAAGAATAATACTAGCATTCAATTCCTTTTTAGGGATAGCACAATTTTCTTGTTCATGTCTATATACTCTGGTTGCGCCTATTCTCCCCAGCTGGATTAAGATGTTCAACTTAAAGCTTTTAGATTCTAAACAAACAAACAAAAATTCTTCAACCACAACATAGTTATATCATGATACCAATTAAGGAGGTGGCTTTGATCCCATTTTATTTCCTTTAGTAAAAAAAATCTCATATTTTATACTTAAAAGACAAATTTATTTTATTGCTATACAGTCTCCTGAATCAGGTTTTTGTTTTTGTTTTTGTTTTTTTGGTGGGGGAAGGGGAAGGAACAAGAATATTAGATGTCCTTTGGCTAACTGGGGAGTCAGACTAATTAGGTTCTCATCATAACTAAATCCATTCAGTTTCATGGAAATCAAAGAAGTTTCAGTTTATGTTCTAAAACTCGGGTATCGCATAATAAAAGCTTTTGCTTTTATTTTGCATTTATTTATTTGCATTTGAGACTACTTTGTTTTTAAGTCACTAGATTTCTGAGGTACCAGTCTTCACAGCTTTTTCTTAATTTTACATATCAAGACAGTGAACTAAATACATGTTCTGAAGTGATTTTGGACATCTGTATATATTTTGAGAATTTGATGACCTATTTCCAGTAAAGGATGTTTTAATATGAGTTTAAAGACATAAAAAGTTTTATTATTTTCTTTGATTATTGAATCTTTGATCATTAGTACCTTGAATATTCAAAAGCCACTTTTAACTAATGATGTCATAGAGAAGGCTAGATAGACTTTTTTTTTTCAATAAACATTTTCAATAGATTTGGGAAAATTCTAAATGTTGGTATCAGCCTGGAAAATCTGATGCTTCAGGATGTTTGATTCTCTACTAGGCTCTGACAGTTCTCAAACTGAACCACAAGGATTGTATAAAATATTGGATTTTCTTAATCACATTTAGTGGAGTAGTCAGTGGGAAGCTAAGTTCTAGAATTTTCTATTCTTGAGTTGTTTCCATCTCATTCTTTTCTTTTTGTAGTTGCCCACTTTGCTGCTTCTCATTTTCATGGTGTTTTTTCCATAGGAATGTTACTTATAATGATTACTCAGTGTATAAGTGTGTGATGTGATAAAAGATTAAAAAACGCTGACATGTGACCAACAGTTTCTTTTATACACTATCCTCTAAGACTAAAGCATGGTTTGAAACCACTGGCAATATTTGTAGATTTTTGTCACTGTTTATGATTCTGTTTATCCTTCACAAAACTTTTGTTCAGATTTGTTCAGCTTATATTTTTGAATCTTTCCCCTGGACTTGAACTGTCTATTTTTTTTTCTTTCTGCTGGATTATGTAACTTGAATTGAAATCCCAATTTGTCCTGTGTTTAAGATTGTGCTCCAAATAAGACTTTCAAATATTTTTGAACTTTAGGTCCATTTCTGATTATTCAAACTACATTTCTCTGATAGAATTCCAGGATTCCTTTGCATATCACTTCTTGTATATAACTTCTAAACAGTTACAATTATCCCAGACTTTACTTTTGTTGATTACTCAGCTATACATATGGTTATGATCCAAGGGAGGTAGTAAAATCACATAGGTTTAATAGTTTGCATCAGATTACTGCATCTGAAGCAGGCTGGCTATCTCAAGCAACATCCAGAGACACTGGATCATGGGTCATTTTTGTCCATTTGTACTTGTAGTTCTTGGTGACCACATGCTAATTAATTTTTTTTCTGGCTTGGGGAATTGTTCCTTCTGATTTTAAATGACTCTTTAAACTTGAGAAAATACTCCTGTCATTCACAGGTGCTTTTAATTTGAGGTTTTAACTCAGATTTAGGGATAGAAATCAAGCATTTGTTGTCTACTATGTTCCAGTGCTTGGTACTCAGGATAGAAATACTAAAGTTAGTCAATTCTTGCCCTTAAGAAGCTTACATTTTAATAGAACTAAATCAATCAATTTCACTTCATTTACTGATGAAAGTTAGATGACATCCAATCTGTTTGGAATCATAGAAATTATTAAGATGTCTATCAAGTCTTTGATTCTATCAATCTATGGAATCTAAAGATTTGAAAAATTGTTCCTGATGATTTTTTTTTAGGATTTTTATTCAGAAATTTACTATTACAATTCTTTCATCTTTTTTAATAAAAAACTTTCATGAGATAAGATGATAAGTGTTGGTCAATTTTTAAATATTCTGACTGATGCCATAGTTATTTCTTGACAAGTTCATAATAGCATAATTTAATTTAGATGTTTATTCTATTCCAGCTGTAATAGTCCACCCTTCATGTAACCCCTTGAGATCAGCATGCATCATGTTTGGACTAAAATAACCTCCAGCCTTTTGCTTCATTTTTTCAACTGTTGTGAAATTGACTTTTAATTGTGGAAATTGTGATTTGAAGAGATGAGGTCTTATAATGCTGATTCCCCCTGAACATTCCATGACTATTTTTTTTAGGTTCTCACAAATTAGTGATCTTACCATGAAGGGAAGCCTTTGAAATAAAGAGAGAAATATAAAAGATGCTGGTGTGAATGAAGGAGAGAGAGAGAGAGAGGGAAAGAAAGGGGAGAGAGAGAGAGAGAGAGAGAGAGAGAGAGAGAGAGAGAGAGAGAGAATGAATATGAATAACTGAGTGAGAGCAAGACAATATGGAAATAGGGACAAGGTTGAAGCAGATGTCTTAAAGCTAAAAAAAATGTCAGGATAAGAGGAAGATGGGAGTATGTGATAAACAGAGACCTTGATGTCAGAGCACTGGTCAGGAAACCAGGCCTGGGAAATCTGTTCAGGGACTCCTGTGAAGAAGGCTGTGAGTCAGGCTGTTTTGTTTATTTTTCTATGCCACAAGAAGTAAAGTAAACTAGGTTAAAAAAACACATTTTATTACATTTTGAGATTTTCCCATGAACAAAGCATGCCTTTTCTTTTTTTTCCTTTTATGTATGTTTATCTCAGAAAACATGAAAAACTGCACAATTTTATGGATGATTTTTTTATGTATAGATGCTTTGCAGACACCTTTTTATTTCATGCAAAATTTTCATGAATAACTTTTTAGACTTTTAACCTTAATAACAGAGCAGATGACAAACATATATGAGCACATTTATGTATAGATGTATCTTTGGGGCTTATAATATCATATAAAATATTATTGCATTTTATCTTTCCAGGAGATTTCTGGTTAAAGTTGTAGTGTTTACTTTTGTAAAATATCTTGTTTTAAAGAAAAGAACTTAATTCTGACAATTGTTTTGAATTCAAAGTTATAAGACAATAAATTAATCTGAAAATTCAGCAAGTACTTCACTGGGAAATTAAGAAAAGTGTAAAAAAGCATTTTTATATTTATTTCCTAAGAATTTTAATGCAGAAATGAGAAAAAAGGGAGAAGGGAACTTGAATTAGAATGGCTTTATCCTACTCACAAAACATAGAATATTTAAAAATATTTTAGAAAATCTATTGCTTACAGGAATTCCATCAGCTCCAGGAAATCCAGAAACACCTCTTTGTCCCTATAAAAGAAAGAAATCAAATTTGAGATGGAAGCTTTGATTATAACAAGAAAGCTACATGAAATATTAATAATGAACGTACCACATCTCCTTTGGGTCCTGTTATTCCTGGTGCTCCCCGTTCACCTTTATCACCTTTGCGTCCTTGTAATCCAGGAATACCTTGTAACCCTGGTGGTCCATTATACCCTTGTGGCCCAACTGGTCCTGGTTGACCCTGAAAAAACCCACATAAATATAGGATTATTTACATGAAGGATCACAATGAGCAGGCATTGCTGTTAGTGATTTACTTTGAAATAATAATCTTAGATAAAGTGTATCCTTCAGAAAATGTGATGTGCTACCTACAATAATGTGTAAGATCCAAATGTGTACTTTTTAGTACAACACCCAGAGTAGTTTTTCAGAATGAAATAAAGAAGTATCCTAAGATCCTACAAATGACAATGGGTTAAGATATAAAGCAGTATACCTCATAGATATTGGCAAATTAACTAACATGTCTGAAATTTCACTTTTTCATTAGTAAAATGGAGATATTAATATCTCTTCTATATCTGAATGTCTCAAGGTACAAATATAATAATATATAATATGGGAAAGTGCTTTAAGAACTACAAAGTACTATAAAATCATCCCTCATTTTTTTTCTCCTCCAAGTAAACCCAGAAATCTTAACGCAGTTTTAAACTTTTGGACCTTAAAACTGCACTAAGATTTTTGTGATACTGTATAAACTTTAATTTGTGAGGCAGGCAGGCAGGCAGGCAGGCAGGCAGGCAGGCAGGCAGGCAGGCAATAAACATTTATTAAGAGCTTACTATCTGCCAGGCACTGTGCTAAGCAGTGGGGAAGAAAAGGAAAGGCAAAAAGATAGTCCCTTCTCTTAAAGACTTCACAGAGAAATGACAACTATGTGCAAACAATAGCATTACTTAAAAATGTTTTAAGGAAAACAATTTCCCCACCATTTCTGCCATTCTTCTTCTTAATGACATTTCTGCCTATGTAAGACTTCCTCTATAAGGTGAATCAGAAGGAAACAAATCCTTCATTAACCTAAATGCAATATTTATATTCTAAATATGAAAAATCACAATTCTGTCCAGTATCCATTACTCTTTTCTGGGAAATTTTTGATTTGTGATAAAGTGACTAACCCCATCATTTAGTCATTTTCCTTGCATTGTCAATCAGTCTCTGAAGATCAAAGTTTTCTTTTTATGACTTTTCATTTTTGGATGGAAAGACAGATATTTCGAATACAATCCTGGACTTTTCTATTCATGGAGGATGTTATTTCAGCATACTTCATTCTGAGCTTCTGATTAGATGGAACTGTTCACATATAATTCTAGACAGTGTCTAGAGTAAGCCTATGGAGAAATTAGGTAATGTGCTGTGCTCTTGAGAATCATAACTCACATTGTTTCCCCATATGCTCAATGTTTCATTATTCTCTCTAAAGCAAGGCCTTTTACTTTAATCAGAATAATTACACTTCTATGCCAAAGGATATGATGACTTCAAATGTTTAAGTTGTTAGCTGACTAGGTTTTCCATAGGATATCCTGTCCTTTATTTTCTAATATAGTCCATCTGGAATGATCGGGTTAAGAAAAGGGATTTTCCTTAGTGTTAATCATCACCATTGCCAGACGACTTCCATCCTTAGTCCAAGTATGGACTGGAAAAGTTACTTCCCCCTCTCCCTTTCCTTTTGTATTAACTTGTTATAAAAATAAAATTAAGACAAAGACTGGCAGACTTAGTTTAATTATTTGCAAGGAATGAGGAAACACCTAGCTTTTTGTCTGGAAATTTTGGTGACAAATTTGAAAATAACATTGTCACAACAACGGACAGAGCACTGGATCTGGAATTAGGAATATCTGAGTTTGTATCTGGCCTCAGTCATTTATCAACTGCATCATTCTGAGCAAGTCAAGTGACCTCTGCTGCTTCAATATTCCCATTTGTAAAATAAGGGTAATAACAGTACCTACCTCTCAGAATTATTGTGAGAAGTGAGATAATATTTTAAAAACACTTTGTAAATCTCAAAAAGCTGTATAAATGCAATCATCATCATTATTATAACAGCAAGCGTGAAAGTCTTCCCTGTGGAATTAATTATATGCCATCTCTTTCTATCTATCTAATGCATGAGTAGTGATAACATCAAGATTATAATTGTATAATATGGCAAATACAGTGTATGAAGATAAATTATTTCCCAAATAAAACATTTCAGGCAAATATAATCCAGAAAAATAGCAGATCAATGCCCATCAATTTTCTTTTGACTTCTTCCACAAAGCAACTGGCCCACAAAGAGTCATAGACTTCTAAGGCTGCGAAGCCCTTAGAGATCATCTCATTCAACTTTCTTTTAGGGAAAAACTGATTAAGAAGAGAAAAAAAAGTACTATTTCTTTTCCCATTAAATGCAAACATTTTGTATTAAAAATTTTAATCTTGGGAAAGAATAAACATCATGGTGGATTTTCAAGTCCAGTAAAAATTACTGGAATGTGCATGGGAGAGAATGGATGAATTTGGGTTGGAATAGCGTTAAAGGTATATGATAAGATTTGAATACACATTGTTTAAATACCAGGACTGCAGATAGGATACACCTAAAATCCTAAGATATTTTTACTAAGATTCTGAGGATTTTAAATCTGATTTCTATGGAAGAAGCCAAAATCTCAACTGTAATTAGTAATGTTCACACGTAGAATAATTCAACAAACTCACACTTAAAATGGGTGAATTGATTTCAGAAGGTTCAAGAAAAAATCAACTTACACTTAAAACTGTTTTAGTTTGTCTGATAAGCCATACAAATGAGTTGCTATTTCTACCTACATTTTATTAACTTTAAGACTCTGTCTGTTAAAAGAGTAGCCAGTCTCTGAAAGAAGGATAAACTTGTTGCCCTTAAATCCTCCTCTTCCTCCTTTCTACTCTCAATACAGAACCTCTAAGCTAGGAATTTAATACATTTCTAGATTATTCTAAGGGCCTCTTAACTGGTCTTTTTTCCTGTACTTTATCCTTATTTAATCCACTGTTTTGCTCTACTACTAAGATAATCTTGATATATACTACTTTGATCTTTGGCACTCTTCTGGAATACTGAGATCTCCACTGACAATGAACATAATATATTTTTCTTGTCCTAAAGTTTGAGGCCTATTTCAGGTCTAGATCCATTATTCCTTTTCATTATTTATTTAATAATATTATTATTTCATACTAATTTTCTCATCCTTCACACCCTATTTGTCCCAGCGAAACTATCATTCTTCACATTTATTCTGTTCTTATGCTGTTCTTCTGAGCCTTTTATCCAACCATCTCTGACTATAAAAATTTTTCCTACTTTCAAGGCTCAACTCAAGATTCTCTGATCCTCACACTTAGATAAAAGAACTCTCTTCTTCTCCATTCATTTCTCAGCATCATTTCTGTATCTCTCTTTTGCATGCACACATAATTTAGAATCATAACTATTGACATATGTGCCTTCATAGTAGAAACTTCAGAGCTGGGAAGAACTTTAGAGATTGAGTCTAAGCCCATAATTTTACAGATGAAGAACTTTTTAAGAGCAGCATCTATAATTTTATTTTTGTTTTCCTTGTATCCAGCAATGGTGCTATATGCCTGGTATATTGAAAATATTAAATAAATGTTTGCTGAGTTAAATTGCATTGAAGAAAATAAAGCTTCTCAATAAGTACACTGGGTATTTAATCTATTGTACAATACTTCCCCAGGAATTTCCTCTTTGAGTTGATTTTGGGAGCTATTTGTCATCAGCTGCAAAGTGTGTCAGCAAAAAGAAATGGAAAGGACTTCTTTAAAACTTCTCTTCAGATAAGAATGTTCTTTTAAAAATCTCTATTTTATTTTTTCCCCAATTTTTTTTAGCATTTTTTTTTTAAGAATTTGAGTTCTAAATTCTCTCTCTTCCTTGCTTCTCAAATTTCCCTGAGATATAAGCAGTCAGATATGGATTATACATGGGAAATTATGTAAAACCTTTTAATTTTATATAACCAGAATTATCTATTTCACATTTTGTAATGCTCTCCATATTTTCTTTGATCCTAAATTATTCCTTTATGAATAAATCTGATAGATATTCCATGGTCCTTAATTTCCCCTTATAAATATATATCTTATATTTATAAATCATCTTCCACTTTTGATTTTATCTTGGTAGAGGGTATGAGATGTTGGTTGATACCTAGTTTCTGCCATACTGTTTTCCAGTTTTCCAGCAATTTTTGTCAAATAATGAGTTTTTCTTCCAAAAGCTTATAGCTTTGGATTTATCATATATTAGATTATATAGTAATTTACTATAATGTAATTTGTATCTCATTTATTTCACTGATCCACCACTCTATTTCTTGGTCAGAACTAGATTGTTTTGATAATAACTACTTTATAATATAGTTTGAGATCCGGAATGGCTAGATCACCTTCTTTTGTAGTTGTTTTCCCATTCATTTCCTTTATATCTTTGAGCTTTTGTTCTTCCAGATGAATTTTGTTATTATTTTTTTCTAGCTCTATAAAATAATTTTGATAGTTTGATTAGTAAGGCACTGAATGAATAGATTAATTTGGGTAAAAATGTCATTTTTATTATATTGGCTCAGTCTACCCATAAGCAATTAATATTTTTCTAATTGTTTAGTTGTATAAAAATTAGTTTATTTATATAAAAAGTGTTCTATTGTTGCATTTGCATAATTCCTAGGTTTGTCTTGGCAAGTAGAACCTCAAGTATTTTATATTGTCTACAATTACTTTAAATAGAATTTCTCTTTATCTCTTGTTGTTGGACTTTGTTGGTAATCCATAGAAATGCTGATGATTTTTGTGGGTTTATTTTGTATCCTGGAACTTTGTTAAAGTTGTTAATAATTTCAAGCATTTTTTTAGTTGATTCTCTAGGATTTTCTTAGTATAACATTGTATTTTCTGCAAAGAATGATAGTTTTGTTTCCTCACTGGGTATTTTAATTCCTTTAATTTTGTTTTCTTCCCTTATTGCTACAGCTAACATTTCTAGTAAAATACTAAATAATAGAGGTAGTGATGAGCACCCTTGCTTCTGGGAAGGCTTTTGGCTTTCCCCCATTATAGATAATGCATTTTAAGGTAAGCTCCATTTATCCTTATACTTTCTAGTGTTTTTTTTTTTAATAGAAATGGGTGCTGCATTTTGTCAAAGACTTTTTCTGCATCTGTTGAAATAATCCTATGAATTGTTAATCATTGATATAATCAATTATGTTGATAATTTTCCTAATATGAAACAGTTCTATATTCTTGGTATAATTCCCATCTAATCATAGTATATGATCCTTGTGATATATGGATTTGTGACCCACAGTTTAAGAAGCTGGAGACTAGATAAATAGTCTGACTTGATTATGAAGAAATTTATCAGGAATAATTAAAAAGTATCTTAGATTCAGAAAAATCTATTTCACATATATAGGATGGAGGAAAGATATAGATGCTTTTGTGAATAGCAAGTTCAGCAGAGAGTTAGACATGGAAATCAGAATGAATTAGTAATAGTCTAAGTTGAATTGAAAGGCATACTATTTGTAAAAATAGACATATTCATTCTACTATATTCTGCCATTATCAGATCTTATCTAAAGTACTAGGTGGACATTATATTTTTAAGAAAGACAGAGGAGCTACCCACTTGCATTTCCCAAGTAAAATGGGTATGGAGAAACTGAAGACCTTGGAGATATGACAATTTGGAGTTGTGGATTCCAGACATATAGCTGGAATTATTCAGAGCCTGATAATGGGTTGTAGAAGAAAACTGAATTTGGTGCTATTATGAGAAAGATAATTTTCTACTGAAGTCTCAATAAGTATATAATGCTATATCTTAAGTGGGATGTGTCAATATGAAAAATATAACACTTCAATACCTCAATGACCTATGATTACAAGATTCTCTCCTTATAGATGTAGACTGCAATGTCTTCAAATCTAATAATTTAAAGGAATGCTGTTGCTAAAAAATCCATCTTTCCCAAGTGGAATGTAAACTCTTTATAGGGAGGGATTATTTCAGTTGTCTTTCTATATACAACATTTAGCATGTTTGTCTTAGGCAGTAGACATTTAATATATGTTTGCTGAATCAAATCCCATAAATAAAATCTCTCAGACGGAGCCTCTTTGAATTTACCAGATGTACTGCAAGACCCAAAGCAGAAGCCTTTCTACATTGGCAATAACTGTGGAGTTTATGTTCTGTTAGAGTAGCTTTTGGAAATACAAAGTCACTTCTGATGGGGCATGGTTGTAGAAGGTTATCTGGGGCAATAATATTAATAAGGCACGAATGTCATCATGAAATTTTAAAAAAGGACTTATTATTGCATACATGCAGTTCTGACAACCAGCCTAAGTTAGTGTAGAGAGACTGACTACCTAAAAAGTGATGAATTTCTGAGATAGGATAATACTCATAAAACGTGGAGGGAAACATTCTGCATTGGTAGATGAATTAATGGATCTTTCAAAGGATATATGCTTGTCATGTGGAAGTTATTGTATTTACAATTTAGGACTACAGTGATGTTTATGCAAATTTGAAAACACAGTAATACAATAGATACATTAAGCTAAAGATGAAAGACAACAGGATTATTTAATGAATGTCACCCATATGTTACATATAAAGTTGTATGGTATTGGTTTGATGCAAGCCAGTATGACCCTTCAGTGGTCTTAAATGACTTTTAAGTGTGGTTGCTTGTTCTTTTGAAGGTTAGGGACTATATAACCTATTTTTAAAAATTGCTCTCAACATATTGTGGGTAGCTTTGTAACCAGTAGATAGTTAATGAGCTCAATAATTGTTTGACTGACAGCCTCATAGCTACAAAGGAAGTGCCTATCTGTAGAGCCATTCACTTTTTGATTTCTCTGTTGAAGAATACCAGTCACTGACTGGTATTGTTCCAGAACCTGTAGTGTAGACTAGGAATGGAACCAAGAATTATATCTACATTTCATTTAGACTAAACACAAGTCATATGAAAGCAATCTCTTTTTCAGGTTGGCACTAAATTAGTTTGGCCCTCTCACATTCAAGGAAATGGTGATCCAAAAATATATACCATGAAAGTCTAGGTAGAGATAGTAGGAGTGGGTGAACACTGTTGAGTTCAGGGAGGGCATTACTGACATCTAACTTTCTGGGAACCAATTCCCAAGTAGCAGGAGTTTCAAACAGCCTTTTAAATTTTCTATCACTACATTTGTCTTGATTATCTTTCTAAAGGTATACTTTCTTTTCTGTCTTTGATTTAACTAGTCTTTTAGTTCTCTCGTATCTTTTCATTCCCATTAATCCCATTACAACTGAACAAAAACAATAACAAAAAGTATACATAGACCCACTTACTGACCACCTACTAATATAGCATATTAGATAGAGCTTGGAGGTAAAAAAAAAATCTGGTTTGCACCTCACCTCAGATACTTGTTAGCTGTGTGATTCTATAAACTACCCCTTCTAAATCCCAGTTGTATCATTTAAAAATCATGGCATCTATCTCACAGAATTTCTGTGAGCATTAAAGAAGATTTTACATATACATATATATATATATATAAATATACATAAGATTTTCATTATATATATATACACATACATATATATGTGTGCATACACAGACAAACACACACACACACATATATCACTTGGTAAACCTGTAAGAGTTTTACTTAATTCCTTGCAGAAAAAAAAAACCAAAACTATATAGATTTCTTATGAGCATTTGTATATCTCCTATGCCAGCAACACTATTCCTCCCCTATTACTTTTAATAAGCTATCTTTGTATACTGCCTTTCCATTAGAATGCAAAATTAGGGGCATTGTTATAGTTTTGTTTTGTAACTCCAGCACTTCCCAAGTTCCTACCACACAATAGGTGCTTGGAAATGTTTATAGAGAATGACTCAATTGTTAAAAGACATAGATTTTCATTTTCCTCATCTGCAAAAGAAGAGGGTTAGACTAGATGAATTATAATGTTTCTTTCAGATTTAAGTCTATGATCGTTTTTTTCTTAAGAATAAAAACCAATCCTTTAAATGTTAGCATAGAACTATAATTGCTGTGGATGGGATTCACATTTTTCTTGGTCAACTAGCAAACCCTTGTTTTGTTTTGTCTTGGAAACAATTAGGTTCTGGATATATTTATAGCCTGGAGCTCCATGTGGAAATTTTTAGTAGCTTGGGGGAATTCCTAACTGCAAAATTCTTGAAGTTTTTTGGGAAAAGAGGGCAGGGGGGGTTTAAAAATTAATATGGGTGTAGTATTGCACCGACCAATTATAGGTATTTGATTAAATGATAAGCCATTATTCAGCTAGATGTTCCTCAATACACTTCAAAAGAAATAGTAAATCTCTTGAGGAGATTTTGAACTTTCTTACATTTAAGATCATTCTAGAAAATAAAGCCCTCCAGGCCAAGGACCCCATCTGTTGGAAATAGAAACGTAAAATGAAGAACTGGTCAGTAGTGAAAAAAGGTGATTATGAACTAGAAGCTCTACCATCAGACTCTTGTTTTTAGAGCTTAGTGGGTCATAGAAACACTTTGAGTTTTTATATTTGCCCAGCCAAAACTGTGGTGTGTGTGTGTGTGTGTGTGTGTGTGTGTGTGTGTGTGTGTGTGCAGATCAGGAATTGGGGACCGTGTCCAGTCATCCTGACCTATGTCTGGCCACTGGACCTAGATAACTCTGGAGGAGAAAGTGAGACAGGTCAATTCATACAATCCTCCCTCACTTAAATCCAATTCACTTGCAAGTCACCTTCTTAAAGTCTTTGTGAAGAGACAAACAACAAACAACAGATCAGGTGTTATTTCAGGTGTGTTCTTGGTCAATATGTGTAAGTACTAGTTAGCTACTCTGTGTTTGTGGAGTTATATTAAAGAATTCTTGGCATATATAGGTGTGTATATATACACATATATAGAGTAATTAATGATATAATTATCTTATTATTAAAATATATTTGTTATATAATCACTAACACTACAGCTGCTCTATGTATATAAGCTACTGTCTGTGTTTGTATGATTAAAACATTCTTTGCACATATACATAGTAGATAACAATACATTTATTTTAAGTATTAAAGCATGACACAATAGCTAAAAATACAGGTGTGTATGTATGCATGCACTCATGCATGTATGTGTGTGTGTGTGCAAAATTGAACTCAATTTCTCCAATGTCAAAATTAATGTACTGTCCACTTCATTATGTGACAATTTTCTTTTCTTCTTCTTAAAACCTGCTGAGGCAATTGGGGTTAAGAGACTTGCCCAGGGTCACATAGCTAGGAAGTGTTAAGTGTCTAAGGCCACATTTGAACTCAGCTCCTCCTGACTTGAGGGTTGGTGCTCTATCCACTGCACCAATTAGTATCTTAATAAGATGCTCATTTAACTAATAGGTTATGCACACTCCAGCAAAATCATGTGTTCTCTCTCTCTCTCTCTCTCTCTCTCTCT
>JAJPUD010008663.1:49803-82926 GCA_023553655.1 Myrmecobius fasciatus | reverse complement strand
AAAAAAAAGAACAACAAAAACATCAAATATCCCAAATTTAAAAAAATCCCTTGGTTATTCATCTAATGGTTAAGAACTTATCTCACACTTTCAAAGTGCTTTGCTCTTCTAATAGAGCCCAATACATATTGGGGTTGTCAGTCTTCAATTTGTCACTCTCTTAGATTACCTTTTATCACTTAGATATCTTTTAAAATAGTCTCTTAGATTATCTTTTTGACCTTTTATTATGTTCTTTTTTTATCTTGGGCCCTTTTCCTCTTCCATTCATGCCTTGAGACAGTTTAGTGTCATGGTGGCAAAAGACAAAAAAAATTTGAACTTCAACAAAAAGACTAGGGTTCAAATTTTGCCTCTAACATTTACTGGTGGTATAATTCAAATTAGGTCACTTTATATTTCTGGGTTTCAGTTTCCTGTCAGAGAGAGCTTAAATGATAACTATTTTTTCTTTTAGCTGTCTACTGAAGAGGCATAGAATTAGAAGGGGCTTTGGTAGCCATGGGGGCCAATACCATTATTTGACATATGAGAAAAACTACTTTAGGGAAGAAACTAATCAAAAGAAGTTAACTATCTTGCCCAGTGTCAGACATGTATTCAGTCGTTTAGTCAACAAGCATTTATTAAGTGTTCACTATATGCCAAGTACTATACTTAAATATGGAAGATAAAAGAAAGACAAAAACAACTCTAATGAGGGAAAAGCAAAAAAATTCTATATGCAAGACATATATAATAAAAAGGGAAGTTAATCTCAAAGGGAAAGCCCTAATGGTGGATGAGGTTAAGGAGGCCAGGAAAGGACTCCAGAAGATGAGATTTTAATTAATCAATCAATATTTATTAAACACCTACTATATGATAGGCACTGTAGTAGCTAAGTCTTGAAAGAAATCAGTAGAGAAAAATGAAGAGTGAGAATCTTACAAGGCCTGGAGATGGCCCTTAAAAAATAGAGAGTTGACAGCTAGGGTATCTTGGAGAGGAGCAAGAAAGTCAGTGTGATTGTACTGTAAAGTAGTAGTATCAAACTCAAGTAGAATAGAATCTCTAAAACCTCAATGTAACATTACCTCTATTATATTGTATTTTGATCTACTTTGTTAAACACTTCTCAATTGTATTTTAATCTAGTTCTTTTTTAAAATAAATTTATTATTTATTTTTTACATTCATCTTTTACAATTTGAATTCTGAATTCTCTCCCTTCCTCCATTCCCTCTTCCATGTACTAAAAAGGAAAGTAATGAAATCAATTATACTTGTGAAATAATGTAGAACATATTTCCATGGTAGACATGTCACAAAAAATAAAGAAAAATAAAATAAAATTACATTTCAACTTACACTTGCAGTTCTTTAAAGTTGATAGCATGTTTCATCATTAGTTCCTCAAAATTGTCTTGGATCATTTTATTGAGCAGCAAAGTTATGTTTTTCAAAGTTCCTCATCTCTACCATATTGCTGTTACTATATACAATGTTTTCTTGATTCTGTTCACTTCACTTTGCATCATTTTGTATAAATCTTTCCAAGTTTTTCCTGAAACAAGCTTACTCATCATTTCTCATAACACAGTAGTGTACAATAGCAATCACATAGCACACCTTGTTCAGTTATTCCTAGTTAATGGGCATCCCTGAAATTTCCAATTCTTTGTGACTACAAAAACAAAGAGTTTCTATAAATATTTGTGTATATAAGTTCTTGTCTTTTTTCTTTGTTCTTTTTGGGATTCAAACTTAATAATTGTTTTTTGGGTCAAAGTGTATTCACAGTTTTATAGCTCTTTGGCTATAGTTTCAAACTTTTTCTCCAGAATGGTTGGACAAGGTTCCAATTCCACCAAAAGTACAAGAGTACTTTTTTCCATATTCCCTACCACTTTTGTCATTTTTGTTTTCTATCATGTTAGCCAATTTGATATCCTTTAATCACATATCAACTGGGGAATGACTTATCCTTATAAATTTGAATCAGTTTTCTATGTATTTGAGAAATGAAGCCTTTATCATAGAAATATGATGAAAAATTTTCTCTCAGTTTCCTGTTTTCTTTCTAATTTTGGCTGTATTGGTTTCATTTATGCAAAGAAACTCTTTAATTTAATGTAATCAAAATCATCCATTTTTACTTCCTATGACCTTTTCTATTTCTTTTTGTTCATGTATTCTTCCCTTATCCATATATCTGACAGGCAAAATTTTCCACGATCCTCTCATTTGCTTATGATATCACTATTTATGCCTTAATCACATATCCATTTTGACTTTGTCTTGGGATACAGCATGAGATGTTTTTCTATACCTAAGTTTATACTAAACTGCTTTCCAGTTTTTCCAGAAATTTTGGTGAAATAGTAAGTTATTGCTCTCAAACAAATTCTTTGGATTTATCAAACAGTAGATAGATTATTGTGGCCATTTAACTATTTTGTTTCACGTACCTAATCTATTTCCTTCATCTCCTATTCTGTCTCTTATCTGGTACCAGATTATTTTCATGATGACTGCTTTGTAAAATAGCTTGAAATCTGGCACTACTAGACCTCCTTCCTTCACAATTTTTTTCATTGATTCATTGATATTTTTGACTTTTTGTTCTTCCAGTTGAATTTCATATTTATTTTTTCTAACTCTATCAAACAATTTATTGGTACTTTTATTGTTATTGTACTGAATAAATAAATTAATTTAGAATTATTATTTTTATTATATTGACTCAACCTTGAGCAAGCCATAAATGAGCTCCATAAGGAAAAGTTCCTGGGGCAGAATTCTGCCAAACATTTAAAGAAGAATTGATTCAAATACTATATAAACTATTTGGAAAAACAGATAAAGAAAGAGTCCTACCAAATTCCTTATGATACAAATATGATTCTGATACCTAAACCAGATCAAAAACAGAGAAGGAAATTATAGAACAATTCCCCTAATGAATATTGTTGGAAAATTTAAATAAAGTATTAACAAGGAGATTATAGTCATATAATGACTATACATTATAACCAGATCAGGGTGATATCAGTAATGCACAGCTGCTCCAATATTAGGAAGACTATAAGCATACTGACCCCATCAATAAAAAGCTACAAGAATCCTACAAATATTTCAATGGATACAGAAAAAGCTTTTGACAAAATACAGCACTCATATTAAAACACTAAAAAACATAGGGGAAATGGAGCTCTCATTTAATCTAATGAGCTGGAGAAGGAAATAGCAAACTACTCCAGTATCTTTGCCAAGAAAACCCTAAATGGGTTCATAAAGAGTTAGACATGGCTGAAAAAATGACTAAACAAGCAAATGATCATATTTAGTACAAAGGAACATGCAACTAGGATGTAATTGATTCAATAAAGTTGAACTGATTCAGTGAGAAGTTAACATAGAGAATAAAGTATATCCAAGGCAGAGGTGATGATCAAAGAACTTTAAAGTAAATATATCAGAGGTCACAGTGAGAATGAAGAGCAGCATTAAGAGTCATAAGGTAGAGGAAAAATGTAATGAGAGTATGATCAAATAAAGGAATCTGAAAGATCTTTAATGTGGAAGTAGAACAATTATAGGTCTTGGAAAAATGAAGGGTGTGGTTTACTTTGTGTGTTAGCTGAAGCAAAATGGAGTAGATCTTGGGAATAAAAACCAGAAGATAGAGGAAGAGATTGGAAGCAAATGTGTTCATTATAGAAAAGGCAGTCCAAAGAGTATAGCAGAAAAAGTGGGTAAATCTGGAGTGTAACATTAGGGGCAGGGTAGGGTTGAGTGTGCAGTAGAGAATGGGATTCATCCTTCTGTATTTGGGAATTCAGAATCGCATAGATGGAAAAATAAGAGAGGATCCCTCTGTTAACCATTTAGAAATGAGTCTAGGTAGAGAAGCAATGTCTAGAAAGAAGTCTATTGAGGAAGGCAGGTAATTAACAGTTTAAATAATGTACTAGCAAAGAGATTACAGCTATACAATCACCATAACTATGACCAGATCAGAGTCATACCAGGAATGCACAACTGCTCCAATATTAGGAAAACTATAAACATAGTGACCATACCAATAACAAAAATTCTTTGAGTTCCAAACTTTTTGCAGGCAAGGATGCTGTATTACATGTATTCCAAAATGCTCAGATTATAATAGGCAGGAGCACATAAAATTATGACTTGAAGGAGTCTAGAAAGGAGGCAAGATATGGCCATTACTGGTGGGTTTGATCCCAGAATGGTCTCTGGAGCACTAGAAAAAGCTGTAGTTTGGAGCCCTGTACAAGTGCTGTGAATCTGTAGTCAGGAAGCCAGAGGCAATTAGCCTGAAACCACTATTGGGGTTAAAAGATGGAACCCTTAGAAGCCCTGGAGGAAAAAAAAGATGCCATAGGCAGAACTTGAACACAGGTTTTATTATTTTGAGCTAATGTTCTTTACATTGTGCCACAAGATCTTATAAAAAAAGTTGAAGTCATAAAATATTTGATCCTTGGTTTCTTCATCTTGAAAAAATAAAGATAATGACCGGTTCATTACCCTACCCACAAAGTTGTTGTAAGAATAGCAAAACTTTTGCAAAACTAGAAGTACTCTATTCATTTGAAATATTATTTCATCAGGGCTGATAGAGTTGAATTCTAAAGCTCATGCTTGTCAGACTTGTGGATTTTTCATTGTCTGCCACATTGGTATTTCCCATATTATCTGCAACATGATTTTTTAGAAACCACAACTACTCAGTCAAAACCATAAGCTAGAAAATATCCAGAGGCTGAGCCTGGGTGTCTCAGGTCTTGGGAATTTATTAGTGTTAGGTTTTTTTTCTATTTTTTCATAGCATTGATCTTTTCCTTCCTAGATACCTTGGAATTATAGAATCACAGACTTGGAAAGAGCTTTAGAAGTTATCTACTACAACCCACTACCTTGTATAATATATAGCCCATCAGCACAGAAATATCTGGAGGGACCAACATTGGTGAATTATGAGAGCTTTCCTGGGATTTTTTTTTCTTTTATTTATGTGTCTGTATGAGCAGACACTTGAATCTCCACATCCCAGGTTTGCTGTGAAACTCTTAAGAGGAAAAGAATGATAATAATGATGTATGTGCATGTGTGTGTGTGTATGTGTATGAGAAACAGACAGACAGACAAAGAGACAGACAGACAAAGGGGGAAGAGAGATGGGGAAAGAGAGAGGATAAGAAGGTGAGACAGAGATAGAAAGAGGGAAGGAAGGAGGAAAGGAGAGAAAGTACCTATAGAGTCTTCCTTAGGTAAATTTCAATAGTCTGAGAATTTTATTTTTGGTGATTTTTTATTCCTTTTGGGATTCTTCCCTTTTCTAAGTAGACTCCCTACAGGTGTATGTAACAACCAACTAGTTGGGCCCATGGAGACTAGGTTGCTTACTCTTTCCCATTATGGAGCTACAACTAAGGGCTCACGAATGTATTGGATTCTTACTTGGAGTCGTCTTTCCAAGAGTTCCCCCCCCCAAAAAAAAAAGCATTAAAAAGGTATTCGTTGTAAAATGTTGATAAAGTGTGAGTTAGTTAATTCTTCCACCCAAGAGAAATACTTGAGACACAAAAGATCCATAAGCATGTATTAATGAAAACAAAACATTCTTCAGTAATCTATAGTCTTAATATATATATTTTGCAGGAAACTGATACTTAAAAACATTAAAACATAGGACATTTAGTGGGCTTGTGCAAATATAACTTTGAACACTATCATGCCTGAAATGGTCAAAGGAACTCAACTCATTGGCCAATGGGATGGCTCCTTTTGTTAAATGATTCCCTTCAATTATGCTCAAATTATTCCCATTTAGGCAGATATGTATTTATATGCTATTACAAAAAGAGAACTATATTGGTTTGTACTAGGTGTGAGGTGACCTGGGTTCAAATCTGAGCTCTGATTTTTATCAGCCATGTGACTTTGGGCAAGTTACTTTACCAAGTAAACCTCAGTTTCCTTATCTGTAAAATGAACAGGTTGTATTAGTTGAATCAGTATGTTCCTTCCTATTCTAATATTCTCTGATATCTCTAGCTGATATACTCCCATACACATACTTAAAAGTCCTCAAAAATCTAAGAAATGAAGCAATCATAAGAGCCTGAAAGTAGATATTGTACAAGTATGTCCACTGAAGGAACAGAGGTTCAGAGATGTTCCTACTTCCCATGGTTATATGATCAGGAAAAGATACAGATTATAACATGGGGTGAAACTTTAGTGTTGAGAGGGCTGATACTTTAGGGTGTTACTACTCATCTATACTGCACTATGTAGACAATCATATACTCCACTGAATAATAGCTTCCAGTTCTGCTCTGAGTTCATTTTGTGAGAGAGAGAGTTGTTCACCCATTCACAAGAATTGAGGATGTTAACTCATTCTTTGCAATATGTATACTTTTCATCTTGATTTCACATGGCCATAGTTTGAATGTGATAGAGAAATGAAGTTTATTCTGGATCATTATCAATATCTCAGGGTTAACTAAAACTTTAAAATCTTAAGTATTCTCCTATTATTTTGTATGCCCTGGTTTTAATTTTTGCCTAACCAATGCTTTTATTTTCTCTTTTATTACAATATATGTAGCATAATTTTCATCTTGCGTATTGAGTTCAATGAAAGAGAGTCATTGAGTTCTTTTATATTGGTTATCACTATAACTTAGTACCAAGCATCATGCTCCCCCTGCCCCTAAGAAGCTCACCACCACCTCAAGCTGGCAACCATTCCCTTTTCCATCATATACTGCTATAGTCATATCATTTCTTCTTCTTTTTAGTCTTTTTATTTATATTTCCCCTTCATTTTTTATTCTACTTTTATCTTATGTTCTCTTTTTTCTTTTATTCTTTTTTGCTCTCTGGACCCTTTGGTTTTATTCCTCTTCTGTTTTTGTTATGTGCCCCAATTTCAAATCATCAGGAATATAAGCTACCTTCCCTTTCCTCCCCAACACATCACAAAGAAAGGAAGAGAAGCAAGTATCTCTCTGAGTGAAAGCTTATTCATGCAGTCAGTGGATCTGTTTTTCAACACCAGCTGAAAAGAATGCTAAACATAGTATCTTAATGAGAGAACTTCTTATGAAAATGAAAAGTTTATGTTTGGGAGAAATAGATATGGTGATATCCCCATCAGTATAAAACATAACCCAGCAATGCTCACCTTGGATGTTTGGACACTATCACAACACTCATTTTTCTTCACAGTACTAAACCTTGTCCTTGAAACGTGTGCCATTTGATCTATATATTAATTTGTTCATGTGTCTCATACTTAGAAGGAATGTCTTTTCATTCTAGTCATTAACAAGCAGTGAGAGATTCAGAGAGCTGAAGTCAGAACCACACTTCAACAAAATCGCCTCCAGGAAGATGGTACCAACAGTGAAAATTTCTGCTACTTCTGAACAGGTCATGTCTCTCCAGAGCCATCTATTCTCTTTCTCATTTTTGTGAGCTAAAACATATACAGCAGCACTGCCATATACACCACATGTAAACCACGGGATGCTGAGAAACATATACGCACCTACATAGCCATGACTACAAGATAAAAATCTAACAATACTTTTAAATTCAATCCTTGAAGATTTTTTTCACATGTAATTAACTATTCAGCGTCCATTCTTTCACTTATTCCTTTTATTCTCACCCATTATTGGTAATCATCATCATCACATCATCATCATCATGAAATTCATTTATATAGCTCTTTTCAAGCATCATCTCATTTGATCTTTTCAGTGAGTAACATAGATTTCTATGTGCTGTGATGTTAATTGAAGCCAGTATTATTATCCCTACTTTATAAATCAGAAAATAGATTCATAGATGTAATATGGCTTTCCCATGATCACTTAGCCAGCTAGCAAATATTAGGGCTAGGATTCAAATCCAGCACTTTCTATTATGCCATAATTATTTCCAATTGAGAAAAGTAATTTTTTTTTCAATAAACAGACTCATTTACTGCCTTTATACCAAGAGAAGTTAGAACTAGCCAATCATGTTTAGGGAAGCAATTATAGTGCTTTTACCTCAATCTGACTGTTGATAATGTCTACCTAAAGTATGAATTGATTTCCACAAAAGGTTCATAAAGGCCAAGGTTTTTAAAAAGTGGATAGTTTTTTAGCTTTTTATGGGTAATTCTTCACAGTGTAATTTCATTCTTTCCCTTAGTATAAATATAACCAAATATAAATGATTTGGGTTTATAGGTATAATATTTTCCTTTGTTTGATATGGATCATGGAAAACCAAAATGATATTTTTTTGTCTAATGATATCTAAAGAAGTATTTTTGAAACTTACCATTTAATAATGTAATGGCTTATAAAAATAGCATATGTATATATATATATATGAAGATATCCATCTATATTATAACATTGACATTTCCCTTCACTGATGATAAGAACCAAGATAATGCCAATGGTGTTTTATCCTTTCTTGCTTATGAACTCAATGAATTTATAAAGGTGAATGAATAAACAGAGATAAGAAATCATGTTATATAAATTGCCAGGGATTTCATTTTTATTTTGCAGGAGGATTTTCTCTCTAATATTTTTTCAAATAAATTTATTTTTGAGGTTTTTAGTTCAGCTTTTCAAACAAAATAGTATTTTTCTATTCTTTTATATTTCCTTCCTTTCTCTGTCTGCCCCCTTTTTTTGTCCCTATACATTTTCCCCTAAAGTTGTATCTCTGTCCATTACATATTAGCCTGGTTTCAGTGTTTCTTGGTTTGTAATCTTCTCTTAGAACATGGAATAACATATTGGTGTTGATTGAACTAATATATGGTTCCTGGTATATAGTACACACTTAAATATTTTTGAGCAATTTTTATTTTTGACTAGTCATTAAATATATGAGATCACTGATTAGAGTCCACTGGAATTTATGGTTGTTACAAAAATAGGGTCCTAGAAGAAAATTAACTAATAAAATTATAGACTTTTAGAGATAGTTGAAACAAATCTTATAAGTAGTCTAGTTGAACTTTTTTACCATTCCAAGATTTCCTTCTTCATCAGAGGTTTTTAACCTCTTTTGCACCATAGACCCTTTTAGCAATGTGATGAAACTTATGGACCCCTTCTTAGAATATTTTTAAAATAATTTTTATTTTCCCCCAATTATATATATATATATATATATACAAATAATTTTTAACATTTTTTTAAAGTTCTGAGTTTCAAATTATATCCCTCTCTTCTTTCCCTTCCTCCTCTCTGAGATGGTAAGTAATATGATATAGGTTATACCTGTATAATCATGTAAAACATTGCCATACAGAATAATGTTTTTAATTATATAAAATAAAATACAAAGAACACCAGTTATGTTGAAATACTCTCCCCAAATAGGAATATCATAATCATGTGTTTGTAGCAATGAGACTAATACCTACAATAATTTCAAAGTAGTAATGATTATAAATGATATTTTAAGCAATCTGAAATAACTGTAATGTGATATGAAAATATCTATGATTTCTACTGGTGAAAAAAAGCACAAGTACCAATACTATTATGGCTTATTTCCTACCTCATCATATTAAATTTCAGTTGAAAGTTAGTGAAAATAAAATACAATATTTGTCCCCTCCAAGTCCATTAACCTCAACAAGGACTTCTTGGCAATCCACAGATACAATGTTAAAAACCCTTGCTCTTTTGGTATAGTGTAAAAATTATTGGACCAGGATTCAGGACTTCCAACATCTGATCCCAACTTTGCCAATAACTAGCTTTTAAACACTATGCAAGGCACTGAACCTAAAAATCCCCATTGGAAAGAATCTTGGAGGTCATTAAGTTAAACTTTTCCCTGAGGCTATCTCCAACTTATTTCTGTATATATCTCATTATTAGAGAGTTATTCGCATGTTGTCTTTCCCATGAGTTTCTTGAGAACAGGGACTATTTTTTGTCTTTTTTTAAAATATCCCCAATACATAGCACTATGCTTAGAATATAATAAGCATTTAATAAATGCTAATTGAAATAAAATAGAACCTATGCTCATTTCCCATGGGATTGCTGTGAGGCCCAAATGACAATATATAGGGGTGTGTGTGTGTGTGTGTGTGTGTGTGTGTGTGTAATATGCACACATATGCATGTGTTTATATTTACTGATCAAGTGAAATGAGTATATCATATAATATATATATATATATATATATATATTTACAATTTTACAATATATCATTTTGTAAATTTTTTTAAAGGCTCATTGATTGAAACTGCTGAACTATGGAGCCAGGGCTCAAATTAGCCCAACAACAGGGGCAGTATTGAACTTCCAGTTGGGAAGTGAGTTCCTGCTGGTTCCCAGAGCTAATGAGTTAGTAGTCCTTTAAAAAATAAAATGGGGCTGTATTCTTAGATTTATGAGATTAACCCCCACAGATGCCTGTAATTTATTTCAATATTGCTAACTAGAAAGCTTCTCATACTTTATCAACATAGACCCAAACTCATGATCTTCTTTAAGATCCTGCTATATTATTTGACTTCCAGGTTACGTTGTTGACTCAGTACTGCCATTTGCCCACATTGATCCGAGGTCCCCTTTGCTTGTGACTCAGGTTTGCCTTTGATTTCTGACCTTGCTGGCTTCATCAAACAGCTTCCTCACCGTATGATCCAATTCCACTAGTATTATGCTCGTGTCTTCTTTTCCACCCTTGGTATCTCCAAATCATTTCAGTATAAAGCTGATTTTAGTGACTTAAGGGGAGAACTTGCTTTCTTTCCGGCCCTGAATGTTCTCTTCTCTCTGCTTTTAAGTTCATAACAACATGGAATTAGGGTTGGATCTTAGGAGAAATTTAAAGCTTGAAGAAAATTTAAAATACTCTCTAATTCATCCCCTTCTTTTTGCAGATGAGGAAACTTAAGTTCAGAGAGATTGAAGGACTTGGCTAGGGTCACAGAGTTATATAAAGTTGAGATCCAAACCAGCTGCCATGACCCCAAATCTAGCAAACTACGGCTGACTTCTGTTAACCCTGTCTGATCTGGAACAGTGCTTCAGTTCAAAACCCAGCTATCAATGCTGGAGGATGCAAAGGCAAAAGTAAAATGAATCATTTGAACGTCATCTATGATTTCCATGCACTCTAGTGAGCTAGAATATGCTCCACCATATCACTTTCATTCTTCTTTTTCTGTCATCAGGAAAATTCATTTCACCATAGAATGCTATTTCTGCCTACATTTTCAATTAGCTTGATCAATAAATAAGCATTTATTAAGCACCTGCTGTGACTCAGGCATTGTGCTAGAAGCTGAGTATAAAAACAAAAATGAAACTGTTCCTGCATTCAAGGAACTTACATTCTATTGAGAGAAACAATATGTGGGTATGTAGTCAATTAATTTAGGAAAATAATTTTTTAATTGTGTGAAGGCGGATGGCACCACCACAAATGAAATAGCTTATGATTGACTGAAAGAATCAAATATACTCTTATGTCTTGCTATGTGTAACATAACAAGAAAGTTTGGAATCATTTATTCCAGTAATATCCAACAAGTGATAGTTGAATTCAGTAGTGAAGGACTCTTGAGAGGGAATTGCCTTTCAGGAGGAAAGAGTAATACTTTTTCTTCTCTCATCCCCACAATGGCTACGTGGTAATATTGTAATTTTGAAAAGCAAAAGATCATGAGCTCTTATCATTAGCAGCATCTTCTCAGCATTAGTGACTGATGAGAGCTATGATGAAAGCTCATATTGGGAGCTAAATGAGACACCAAGTGCAAACTAGACCCACTGAAGAAAGTTAATTACAAGACTCTATGAGGATACAGACCCTTATAATCTGTAGAAAACTTTATCATAGAGTACTCCATGAAGGGAGTTTACCCTTTGTTTGCCCTTTGACCATTTATACTCTAGTATAAGTTTACTCTCCCCAGTGATTTTGTGTACAAAGAGAAGAGTATGCCTTGGGTATTAAAGGGATATTTTTGTGACAACTGTCCTTTCTATACCTGCTTAGTAAATACCATTTTTAAAAGCTAATTAATGATAGCTGATAATCAGTGGTAGAGGCTTATTGATAATAGTATTAAAAATCTAACTATGCTAAGCATGGTGATGCACATGTATAACCTTGTTACCAGGAAAGGTGAGCCTGGAGGGTGCACAAGAAAAATCAGATTAAAAAGGGAAAAAATGAGGGGAAAAAAGGCAAAGAAACAACCATAAAAATGGTGAAAATACTACATTATGATCTATATCCAGTCCCCACAATCCTTTCTCTGGATGCAGATAACTTTCTCCATCACAAGTCTATTGGAATTGATCATCAAGTAAATTCGCGCTGTGAACAATGTTCTCTTGGTTCTACTCACTTCACTTAGTATAAGTTCATGTAAAGTATATCCTTTCTGAAATCACCCTGCTGATTGTTTCTGATAGAACAATAATATCCCATTACATTCATATATCATAATTCATTCAGCTATTCCCCAGCTGATGGGCATCCACTCAGTTTCCAGTTCCTTGCCATTACAAAAAGAATTGCCAAAACATTTTTGCACACGTAGGTTCTTTTCCCTTTTTTATGATCTCTTTGGGATACAGATACAATAGAGACACTGTTGGATGAAAAGGTATGAACAGATCGATAGTTCTTTGGACATAGTTACAAATTGCTTTCCAGAATAGTTGGATCAGTTCACAACTCTACCAACCATGAATTGGTGTCCCAGTTTTCCCATATCTCCTCCAACACTTATCATTATCTTTTCTTGTCATTTTAGCCAATCCAAGAGCTGTGTAGTGGCATCTCAGAGTTTGAACATACATTTTGAAGGGAAATAAGGATTCTATCAGGTGCATTTCAGACACCCACTTGTGCAAAGAGACAAAAAGATGAATTGTTACATGCATAATTCAGTAAGTAGAACATTTTAACTACAATGAAGAGGACCTGAATTTGTGTGATAATCCTGGAAGAGGAGGCTGGAATCTATTCGCAAAGGGCTTTAATTATCAAAATGAGTATCTGTTTCTTTTAAACAAAGTAAATCCTTCCATTGCTACATTCCATTTGTGAATATTGCCCCACTCAGGCTCATTGATATTTTTAGCAGGTTTCAGTGTATTAGGAGACTCCTAATGTCATAAATACTAGTCTACATCTTTTTATCTCCTTAGCTACTTGGAAAGGAGGATATAATAATGAATTACTATTACCTTCATTGGATAAACACTTCTTAGATTATTATTCAGTTCTGAAACCATAAAAACATAAAGATAAAACATTATGGATCCCTTCCCTTAATGAGTTTACATTCTATAGATGTGATAAGACCTGTGTAGAAATAAGTATAACGCAAGGCATAATGAAGGGCATGTTGTAGATATCTAGAAAATAGACTTCAAAAAGGCAAATATAAGCATTCATTTAACTGAGTTGAGATAGTTACAAATAGATTCTTCTTGATTACAAATTGGTATGGCCCATAACAAAGGAAGGAATCTTCACAACACAGAATCAGTGACTATAATATCACAGCATAGGGCTGTTTGGAGTGTTTAAAAAGGACTAGCTCCTGGAGTATGAGGGTCTGCCAAGTCCTTTTCACCTTTGTCTCTTCCACCTTTGATGTATACTTGTCACCCAATACTCACCTATGGCTCCAAGAAGTTATAACATGTGTGATTGATTTTGCTATTCTCAATAATACAATGATCCATTACTACTCTAAAGGACATATGATGAAAAATACTGTCCATGCCAGAGAAAGAAGTCACTGTGTCTAAATACAGATTGAAGCATATATATGCTTATGTAATGGGGCTGGGACAGGAAGGAATGGAGAGAATCTGGAACTCAAAGTTTTAAAACAAATGTAAAAAATGTTTTACATATAACTGGGGAAAATAGAAATATTACATTAAAAAAGAAAAATTGGGGGAAATCTATAGCATATGTAGTGGCCACAATTCTGTAAATCGTCTTTGCAGACAGGTTAAGCAAGATTGATGATAATTGATGGACCTCAAACCCATTGGTAAATTAGGGAGATGTAATGACTCTGTAGGAGATATTAAGGCTGATGACTTTGTGCAACACTGCCTATCTTAAATCCAATTCATGTTTGAGTGAAGACATCACTCCATGATGCCTTCAAAAATGAATGATCAACAACAACAACAACAAACTTCTGTCATAGTCTTTTGAGTGTAAAAGATGCAATTTTGCCTCCAATCCTCAGAAGGAGTCTGGATGAATATGTAAAGAGATGCTGAGGAAAAGACCTAATAATTTGGACAGATTATATCACATATGACATGAGTATACAAAGTTGTGTACAAAATGTATAAAAGAAACATCTAACAGACATCTTTTTTTGGTCTGGAGTATAGCTACTTTGTTCTTGGCTTGCAGCCAGATTCAAATCTCTCTGAGTCTGGCTCCCAGCCAGGTCAGAAGCTGTAGCTTACTTTCTCATACTTTCTTTCTGCCAAGCCATCAGCTGGAACAAGCCAATTGTTTATTTTACTCTCCCTCTCTTATTATGTCTAAGATAGGAGCAGGCTATACTTTTTAAAGGAAGAGTTATTGATTTTTTTGTTTTATATTGTTGTAATATTTAAATCTATGGTGCCCTGACCTGCCAAAAAACTCCTTATTTTTATTTTATTTTATTTTGATAAGAATAGCTCTTCATTTTTCAAAATACATGCAGAGATAGTTTTCAACATCCATCCCTGCAAAATCTCGTGTTCCAAATTTTTCTCTCCCCTGCATAGCAAGTAATCCAATATAGGTTAAACATGTGCAATTCTTGTAGACATATTTTCATGCTGCACAAGAAAAATCAGATCAAAAAGGAAAAAATGAGAAAGAAAAAAACAAGCAAACAAATAACAACAATGAAAGTGAAAATACTATTCTATGTTCTACATTTAATCTCCATAGTCTTCTCTCTGGATGCAGATGGCTTTTTCCATCACAAATCTATTGGAATTATCTTGAATCACCTCATTGTTGAAAAGAGCCAAGTCCATCACAGTTGATCATCACATAATCTTATTGTTGCTGTGTCCAATGTTGAACCCTTCCTTGTAACAAAGATGGATAACTAAGAAAAACACATCATCAATACACTGACCATGTAGAGTTAGCATGGCAATGTAGCTAGGGTGCTGAGTTAGCAATCTCGAAGCTCTAGGTTCAATCCCAACTCTTGACATTTAGCAGCATAATCCCAGAAAAATTACTTCACTGCCTGTCTCCTCCTCACTTTCTGGCTTCTCTGTTTCCTTCAAGTTCTAGCCAAAATTCTACCCTAAACAGGAAGCCTTTTACAATTCCTCTTAATTCTAGTGCCTTTTCTTTATTAATTATTTCCTAATTACCCTGTGAATAAACTGATTTGTTTGCTTGCCTCCCTTATTAGATTGTGAGTTTCTCAAGAGAAGGAACTGTCTTTTGCCTTTGTTTGTGTCCCCAGTGCCTGACACACAGTAGGGGCTTAATACATGATTACTGATTGATTGACTGAAGAACAAATCCTCATCTATAGAGTGTGGGTAATAATCATCATGGCAGGATAGTATAATGGAGTAAGGGCTGGCTCTGAAGTCTCAAAAACATGGGTTCCAACTCAACTCTGACACTTATTAAATTGGTGACCTGTGTTCCTCAGGCAACTCCCTGGGATTTATGGCTTGTGTGAATTAGTGTGCTGCATTAGAAAGAACCCTAAATTTAGAGTTAGAAGGGTTTGGTTCAAATCAAATTCCTGACACTTCCCTGTGGGCAAGTCACAACCTCTCTAGGCTTCAGTTTAATCAACTCTAAAATAACAGAGTTGAATTGAATGGTTTATAAGGAATTCATCCCTCCTCTCTTCTCACTCCATGATTGTATGATCCTAAACCTGTCACCATATACTTCATTCCACACCTACTGGCCAATTAACCCTTTACTGAGAGAAGTGGGATAAATTTCTATCTCTGTCTCTGACAAGTTACATGCTTCCTCTTTCTCCTACTTGAATAGCTAGGATGCCAAATTCTTTTTTCTCCTTTCTTTTGGAAGGTATGGAGGGACTTTTGGGCACTCAGGGTACCAGCCCTAGACAGACCTCTTCTCTTCCAGGGAAGTAGCTCTAATAATACATTTCCTTCTCCTGGCTCTTTAGCTCTTCCATATTATTCATTTTTCTTTTTTATTCTTCTTTTTCTTTATTTTTTCTTCTCTCACCATATATTGTTCAAGATTCCCGAATTGGTACCTAGAATGGAGATTTGGGTAATAACAACAATAACATCCATTGTAGCAATAATAATATTATTATACTATTTTATGTTGTTATATTACATGTATTGTTGCTATGTATATGTTGTTACATGTAATAACATAACATAAAATAATAACAATAATAACAACTAAAAATTATGTAGTGCTTATTGTGTGCCAGGTACTCTACTAAACATTTCACACTTATTATTTCATTTGATCTATACAACAACCCTGGAAGGTAGGTACTTATATTTGTCCCTATTTTACACATTACAAATGATTTGTCCAGGGTCACAATCAATGGTCCTTATTTTGTTTGTGAGTTGTGTATGTATCTAAATCTTAAGAATTACAATTATATTTTAAATATAAGGCATAATTTTATAAATATATGTTTTATAATATATGCATATAACAATTTATAATAGTATTAACTATGAGTATATTTGCATATATTTATAGGTGAAAATGTTCTCTAAAAGCTGCCCTTAGATGATTTTGTGATCTCATTGATTTGGATCTTGTTTCCATAGTCTGATAGTGACCTTTTCACATCTTCTTATGCTCTGTGACTCTATTCCATAACCTGTTATAAACCTTCTACAGGGATCCATCCATTATGCTTGTGGATCAGCTGGAGAATGTGCAGAAGAGGAGAAGCAGAATGGTGAAGGGATTTGAGTCCACGTCATCTGTAAATCAGTCAAAAGAATTGTGAATATTTTAGCCTGTGGAAGAGATGGCTCATGGGAATATAGCAGTTATTTTTAAGTATTTGAAAGGTTATGTGGGAAATGGATTATATTTGTGTTGTTTGGCCCCAAAAGCAGAACTAGAGGCAATATGTAAACAAAATTTAATGAGGAAATTTAGTCTTATTTAATGTCAAGAATAACTTTTTAACTGGAAATTAAGTGGATGCTTATCAGTTAGGGAATGCCTGAATAAGTTATGGTATATGAACGTAATGAAATATTATTGTTCTATAAGAAAAGAAATGTTATGCAGGCTGATTTTAGTAAAGCCTGGAGAGACTTTTAAGAATTGATGCTAAGTGAAGTGAGTAGAAACAAGAGAACAATGTACACAGCAACAGGATTATGTGATGATCAACTGTGAACTTGACTGTTTTCAACAATGAGCTGATTCAAAGCAAATCTAGTAGACTTGCAATTAAAAGAGCCATCTACATCCAGAGAGAGAACTATGGAGACGGAATGTGGATAAAAGCATAGTATGTTCATCTTTTGTTGTTGTTTGTTTGCTTGTATTGTTTTCTTTCTTGTGTTTTTTTTCTTTCACCTTTTGCGCTGATTTTTCTTTTTTTTAAGAAATGATCATAACTTTTTATTATAGTTTGATATTTACCCTATATAATTATATATATATATATATTATTTTAAAGCTTTTTATTTGCAAAACATTTCAACATTGACTCTTCTAAAGCTTTCCATTACAAATTTTTCCCCCCTAGTCCCCACCACTCCCCTAGATGGCAGGAAGTCTACTATATGTTAATATGTTAAAATACTTAACAAATCAAATATATAGATCATCATATAGTCTTGTTATTGCCATATATAATTGATCTGATTTTTCTTGCACAACATGACAAATATGAAAATATGTTTAGAAGATTTGCACATGTTAAATTAATATGTATTGCTTTTTGTCTATGGGGGGAAGGTGAGGAGGGAGAGAAAAATTTGGAACACAAGGTTTGAAAAGGTGAATGTTGAAAATTATCTTTATTTTTCTCATCTGCAAAATGGGGATATTAATACCTATAGCAGTTATGCCAAAGACTAGTCCCTCCCTCCAAATGAGCTTCAGCTGTAAATTAATACTGTTGCTGCCAATGATGACAGTAATGATTATGGCTTACCAAGTACATAGTGTCTTAAGGCTTATAAAGCATTTTTATATCATTTTCTGACCTTTGAAAGGGGCCAAAGAGGCATAGTAAAGAGTATTGACATAAGAAGAGAGCATGTGATATTTTATCAATGAGGCAAAGAGAGAAGATGAAAATAAGGAAAGAAAAGGCTAAAAGGAACTGAACTGCAATGGTAGATATACATCTGTAGAATGTTCTCTGTTTTAAAAAAAAAAACTGGAGCAATTGAGAAATTGCCTTGACTTTCTAATAATTGCTTTCTTCATTTATAGGGACATGCCATATTACTTGACCTGAATGGGTGCTCTCTAGAGTGGCTTCTAGTACCTATAATTGGTAGGCTAAGTAGACCTGAAGTTTAATTAGCAAGGAAAATCTCTAGGACATCAGAATGCCCAGGGTATTGTGCCTAGGTACAGAGATTTACACAGGAGACATGAACTTGGAAAAGGGAGAAAAAAAGAAAAGAAAAGATTTTTTAAAGAAAAGGAAGAAATAGGAAGCCACATTGAAAAAGACTATTGAGCGTCCCTGAGTATTGTTGACCAAAAATGTGCTGGACCAATAACATATTACATCATGGGACAAGGTCTACTGAGCAGCGGTTGTCAGACCTAGAGATGTTCTCAGAATATACAGGGTAGGATCAGAAAGGGTGTGATCAGGAAGATAGCCAGGTACAGTAAATAGAAATTGCAGTTAGAATCAGAGGACTTCTGAACTGGGATTTGCTATTCCCTACTTGGGGGAACCATGTAGGACAGTAGATAAATCACTGGGCACCTAAAGTTCAAATCTGATTTCAGACACTAGCTATATTACTCTGGGTGAGTGACTGAACCCTATATGCTTCCGTTTCCTCATCGGTAAAATGAGCTAGAAAGAAATATCAAAGCACTTCAGTATCTTTGCCAAAAAAATCTCAAATGGGATCACAAAGAATTGGACACAACAGAAACGACTGTAACCTTGGGCAAGTGTTCACCTCCCTGAAACTTAGTGTCTAAATTGTAAAATGAGAATAATTGAACAGATGATCTTTGAGATTCTTTCTATCTTTAAATCTGTAATCTTTTGATTCCATGTATAGACAGAGTTTCTGCCTTTCTGATATCTCTGGAAGTTGCACATCAACCACTCCTGCTTAGGAAACTGTATCCTACAAAAACAGACTGCTTCAGTTTGGCTTTCTGTTCTGAGATGCTCAGGAAGATCACAGGGATTTACCTTCCATATGGCTTCTTACTTCTTTCTAGAACTGCATTGATCAAATAGAAGCTGGTCCCGCTGGGGCTGAAGTATTGGGCCCTTACTCAGAGACAGGGTTTAGATTAGACTTTGTCCTTAAGGAGACTCAACTCTGGTGAAAGGGATGCTCCCTATTCTCTTTCTTGTTCTTTCATTAAGTCCCCTCCCTTATTTCTCAGGGAAACAATTTTGCTTATGGCTTACTTTAGAGATTCCTCAAAAGGAGTGTGTAGAAAGGTACTCAGTATATGATACAAGTCAGATGTGGCACAGGTTATTCCTGCTCACAAAAAAAGAAATGCTAAACTTAAACAAATATGCTGATAGAAGACCTGAACAGAATTTGGTAACAAATTATAATTATTGTTACAATCTGTTGAGGGAAATCACATTTAAGTCATATCAGTACATAAAACAGTTTCGCAAGACCACCATTTTACCTTTCACCTTCACTGAATACTGTCCTTTCAACTCCATTGACCAATCAATTAGGCAAGGACTAGTCTTCTTGTCAGTGACTGACCTCTCTGTTGCAGAAAACTTCAACAACCAAACACCATTAAAGGCTAATTATATCCGAGGTGTCACCCCAGAAAGCATGTACTCAGAATACCCCAGGAAACTTTCAAGGATTCCCAAGACAATTTGACTTATTGTTTGGGCCTTTGGGGATAACAAATTTTGCTTTTTGCCAGGTTTTGTTCCAACACTGAAGGAACTTGGCATTCCAAAATGATGTGGTGAGTCCCAAGGGTCTCTTAGTCCTCCCCAGTGACATGCTAATAGAGAAAGACAAAGTTCTTCTATACCTTTTTCTTTTTTTTTTAAAGAAACATTTTTTCTGGCTCATCCTTCTCTCAAAGCAGTCTGTTCGAAACTTATCTGAATAATCATTACATTTTGTTTCTTATTTTGTCTTTCCCTCTTTTTTTTTCTTTGTTCCCCTTGACAAATCCCCGAATCCAAGTCAATAAGCCGTGAGATTTTTATATTCTATGGTTATAGGATATAACCTCCAATAATCTGTTTCCTTGCCTCGTCATTGTGAGTATTTGAAAGCCATCCTAGAAAGGTCTCATTAAGAGCCACACATCTTACTCCCTACTAGATTCAAAAAATGAATTTTGATGAAGAAATTTAAAACATTTCTAGTTATAAGAATAAATGCTCTGAATCACTATTGATCAGAGAAATGTAAATCAAGAAAACTCTAAGGTACCACTACACACCTCTCAGATTGGCTAAAATGACAGTAAAAGATCATGATAAATGTTGGAGAGTATGTGGGAAAACTGGGACACTGATACATTGTTGGTGGAGTTGTGAACTGATCCAACCATTCTGGAGAGCAATATGGACTATGCTCAAAGGGCTATCAAACAGTGCATACCCTTTGATCCAGCAATATCTCTATTGGCCTGTATCCCAGAGATTATTAAAAAGAGAAAAGGACCCACATGTACAAAAACCGCAGCCCTTTTTGTTGTAGTAAGGAATTGGAAACTGAGTGGATGCCCATCAGTTGGAAAATGGCTGAATAAGTCATGTATATGAATGCTATGGAGTATTATTGTTCTATCAGACATGATCAGCAGGATGATTTTAGAAAGGTCTGGAGAGGCTTATAGGAACTGATGCTAAGTGAAGTGAATAGAATCAAGAGAATACTGTACACAGCAACAACAAGATTATGCAAAGATCAGTTCTAATGGATGTGGTTATTTTCAACAGTGAGGTGATTCAAGTCAATTCCAATAGACTTGTGATGGAGAGAGCCATCTGCATCCAAAAGAGGACTGTTGGGACTGAATGTGGATCACAACATAGTTTTTTCACCTTTTTTGTTGTTGTTTGCTTGCTTTTATTTCTCTTTTTTTTCCTTTTTGATCTGATTTTTCTTGTGCATCATGATAACTGTGGAAATATGTATATAAGAATTGTACATATTTAACCTATAGTGGGTTACTTACTGTCTAGGGAGTGAAGGAGGCCAAAAAATTTGGAATACAAGATTTTGCAAGAGTGAATGTTGAAAACTATTTCTGCATGTATTTTGAAAATAAAAAGCTTTTTTCCCCCCACTGAGGCAATTGGGGTTAAGTGACTTGCCTGAGGTCACACAGCTAGGAAGTGTTAAGTGTCTGATACCAGATTTGAACTCAGTTCCTCCTGACTTCAGGGCTGTTGCTCTATCCACTGCACCAACTAGCAGCCCCCAATTAAAAAGCTATTTTTTAAAAAATGGGTCTTAAATATAGTAGGTTAACTGATTTGAGAATTAGTTGATCTAATTTATGGTCTGTGATGACAGATCTTTGCAGATAATATATTTTCAATTGTTATAAGGAAAAACAGGTAGGTCTTCATAGCATAAAGTTCTACAAGGAAAGTGAGCTCAGGAGTGGTAGAAAGCCCACATGAATAAAATTTTTGTGACAGAAATATAAATGATTCAAATAAGGGAGAAAAGTGAGAAGTATTTAAAAAGATCAAGCTACTCACACAAGGTATTCATTGATAAATATAGAATGTTCAACTACAATCAGCTGAGGATGAATACAAACGCATCATGCAGAGCTCTAAGAATATTGTGAGGAAAGCTATAACCTGAGAGGGAATGAGATTCTCCACAATTAGAGTCAAGAAAGGTAAATGGAGAGCTAGAAGAACTTGATGCATATGGAAGGATTAAAATGGATAAAAGGCAATATAAAATTACTTAATAGATATTTTCTCTGCTAACAAGAACAATTTGTTGTTGTTTTTACTCCTTCATTCTTGAAGAAGACCAATGATATCAGGGGGATGATGTTTTGGCTTGCTATTGAAATTAGATTTAAGTGAGGCAGGGCTGTGCAAAATCATTAGCCTAACTCTATCCTCCAGAGTTATTGAAGTCCAGGGGCAAGACCTAAAAGGGTAGGAAATATTTTTGCACATGCAGGTTCTTTTCGTGTTTTAATGATCTCTTTGAGATACAGACCTTGTAGTTGTATTGCTGTATCAAAGATCATGCATTTTTCTATCCATTTAGGCATAGTTGCAAATTGCTCTCCAAAATGGCTGGCTTAGTTCACAATTCCATCAACAATACATTAGTGTCCCAATTTTCCCACATCCTCTCCATCATTTTTTTTTGTCATATTGACTGATATGAGAGGTTAAGGTAGTACTTCAGAGTTGTTTTATTTTGCATTTCTCTACCCAAAAGTGATTTAGAGAACTTCTTCATATTCCTTGATGTCTTCATCTGAAAAATGTTTGTGCATATTCTTTGGTCACATCAATTGAGGAATGGCTTGTATTTTTATAAATTTGAGAAAGGAGACCTTTATCAGAGATGCTTGCTATAAAGATTGTTTCCCAGCTTTCTACTTTTTCTTCTAATGTTAGCTACACTGGCTTTGTTTGTGTAAAAGCTTTTTAATTTAATATAACAAAAATTATCTATTTTAAATTTTATAATGCTCTGTTTCTTGTTTGGTTGTGAATTCTTCCCTTCTCTATAGATCTCTCGCCTTTTTCGTTTCCTTCTTGTTTTTTTTTTTTGTTGTTGTTGTTTGTATTATCAAGTTCTGTGAGGAAACAGTTTATGTCCCCCACTAGCATAGTTTTGCTATGTATTTTTTCCTGTAATTCACTTTTCTCCTTTAATAATTTGGATGCTATACCACTTGGTGCATATATGGTTATTATTGACATTGCTTCATTCTCTATCATATTTTTAGCAAGATGTAATTTCCTTTCTTATGTATTTTAATTAGATCTTTTCTTGCTTTTACTTTGTCTGAAATCAGGATTGTTAACTATTCTTTTTTTATTTCAGCTGAAACATAATATATTTCACTCCAACCTCTTCCTTTACTCTGTGTATCTCTCTGCTTCAAATTTGTTTCTTGTAAACAATATATTGTAGGATTCCAGTTTTTGATCCACTTTGTTATCAGCTTCCATTTTATGGGAAAGTTCATCTTATTCACATTCACAGTTATGATTCCTATCAGGTAAGATTCACTTTTATATTCAACTGATTTTGTGTGTATGTTATTCCTTCTTTGAGCCAATGCAGATGAAATTAAGGTTCAAGTGATGCCTATTATCTATCCTCCCATGTTTCCTTCCACTATAATAGCTTTTTTCATGCCTCTTCATATGAAATAAAACATTCTACCTCTCCCTTTCTTCTTTACCTAGTTTACTCCTTTTCCTCATCTCTTAATTAATTTTTATATATTTCTCTCAAATTCACCTTATATCCATATCCTTTATGTATATTCCTTCTAGCTGTGCTATTAATGACACAATTTTTTAAGAATAACAAGTATTATCTTTCCATGTAAGAATGTAAACAAGTCAGCTCCATTGAATCCCGTATGTTTTCTTTTATGTTTTTAGGTTTTCCTTGGATCTTGATATTGGGGATCAATTTTTTTGGTTCAATTCTGGTATTTTCTTTATAAAAGTTTGAAATCTTTCTATTTCATTAATTGATCATTTTTCTCTTGAAGTATGAGACTTAATTTTGCCAAGTAGGTAATTTTTGGTTGTATTCTAGCTGTTCAGCCTTCTGGAATATCGTGTTCTATGACCTCCAACCCTTCAATGTTATATTTGTTAAGTCCTCTATAATCCTTATTATGTCCCCCCAATATTTTAGTTGGGTTTTTTTGGCCATTTGCAACATTTTTTTCCTTGACCTCATAGCTCTGAAATAGACCTATAATGTTCCTTAGAGGTTTTATTTTGGGATCTCTTTCCCAAAGTGATTGTGAATTCTTTCAACGTTTATTTTACCCTATAACAATAAAATATCAGGTCCATTTTCCTTGATAATTTCTGGAGAGGGCTGTGCAGATCTTCCTTCTGATTATGACTTTCAGGTAGTTCATTGATTCTGACATCATCTATCATACATCTATTTTCCAGATAAGTTGTTTTTCCAATGAGATACTTTATAATTTCTTCTTTTTTATTCCTTTGAATTTGTTTGATTCTTGATGTCTCATAAAGTTATTAGTTTCCACTTGTCTGAAGTTGTTTTCTGCAGTAAACTTTTGTACTTCTTTTTCTATTTGGTCAATTATACTTTTCTTCAGTGGATTTTTATATCTCCTTTACCATTTGGTCAATACTACTTTTTAAGCAGTTGTTTTCTTTTTCTAAGCTATTGACTCACTTTTCACAATTCTCTTGCATCACTCTCATTTCCTTTCCCAGTTTTTTCTACTTCTCTTAGATGATTTTTACATTCCTTTTTAAACAAATCCATGAGGTCCTTCTGGACTTGAGACCACTTCCCATTTTTCTTTGAGGTTTTATCTACAGGTGATCTGACATTGTCGTCCTCATCTGAGTTTGTGTCTTGATCTTTCCTGTCACCATAATAACTTTCTGTGGTAAGATTTTGTTGTTATTGTTGTTGTTGTTATTTGTTAATTTTTTTTGCCTTTTCCTTTTCTTTTAAATTTGAGTTCTGTTTTCTGGGTGAGGGTTAAGGGGATTGAGGGAAGTACACTGTTTCAGTCAGTCTCTTTGTACAGACCCTACCCTGCAGGCCCTGCCCATTTACCTAGTACTGTATTGATGTTTCCCTGAGGTCCATAGAAGATGCTAATATCTGATGTTGTACTGAGGGTGGGTGGCTGGTGCTGCTGGACCCTTAAGAGTATCACAGTTTACCTGATGCTGAGCCAGAGTCATAGTGATGGTGTCTGGGAATGCTGAGGCAGTGGGTTGTTTCTGTGTTTCTTCCTGTGTTTCTGAGGTGTGTGACTGTCTGCCTCCAGGGGCTACCTGATTGCTTAAGGCTATGCTGAAACACATGGTGATTCTCTGAGCTGGAGTCTGCCTAGTTCCCTTGCTATGCTAAGACATGTGAAAGGTCCTAGTGTTGATGTTTGCCTGTTCCACCATGGTGGAGCTCAGGATCAACCATTGGCATGCTGAGATTGAAGTTGCTGCTAGCTTTTGCTGGAATGTTTCCTGTCTTGGACTGTGTTCCTTTTTTTACCTCACTGAAACAGAACTTTCCTGCTGATCTTCCAAGTTCCTTAGGCTAAAAGTTTGTTTTACCCTATCTTTTTGCTGGTTCTACTTTTCCAGGTTTTGTTGGGGGTGTTATTTTATGGTTTACTGGAGGTGAATATGGGAGAGTTATGGCGATTTACTGCTTTTTCCACCATCTTGGCTCTTCAGGTGAATTTACACAAAGATGGAATGTTTATCAAATTTTCCTGTGATAGGAAAAGATTCTCAACCATTAGTGCTATCTAAAGTGGAACAGTAAGCTCCCTGTCACTGAATACCTTTAAATGAAAATTGGATAGTCACTTAATGGGGATGTTTAGAGATGAATACACATAATATTTGGATTAAATTATTTCAGAAATCTCTTCAAACTCTGAATTCTGTAAATGGGGGCAACTATGGCAGAACAGTGGTAAATACCCTCAAAGGATGTGGTATCTCTTGCCAGAAATCAACTCTTATGCTGTGGTCCAGGAGAAAAAATGGTATTTTAAAATTCCATCTACATTTCTAGGCTTTACTTCAAATAATCTCTTTTCCCTTTCAAAATTATGACTTTTAACTGAAAGGAAAGATGAAAACATCACTTGTGTCTCAAAGTACTTCAGTTTCCTATTCAGGATTTCAAAGTCACTAGACATATACTCCAAATATCTTTGTACATCAGTATTATTCATTCCAACATCAATTATTTGAATAGGATAGTGCTGAGTGTGTTTGAAAAGTCTTACCAGGTTCTCTGTGATATATTTGATACAAGCTGCAGGAAGAAAGCACACTTCCCAATTAGTTATGTCAGATCTATGCATCACTTCAATACCATCAGAAGGGAATCATCAGAGACCACCATGTGTCCCCACATTTTGTGGAACATAGTATGTTTCTTTTTTAGTACATCCAGATTCACTGTGTGTGGGGGAAAACCCATATTGTTTAGTTCTTCTGCTTTCTTCTTTTCATTAGCCACTTATTACAAGTTTTGATCCCCCTTCTCATTTTCTTTCTTACTCTCTCTTAGTATCTAGTCTTTTCCTTCTTTCTAACCTGAAGTATGGAAAGACATTCCTTGAGTCTTTGCAGGGCCTGTCTTGAGATTAGCTGGGGACCAAATGGTTAGAGTATTGGACTTGGGATCAGGAAAACATAAGTTCAAATTTGGCTTTAGATACTTATTAATTGTGTGACCATGAGCAAGTTATTAACCTGTTTGCCTCAGTTTCCCCATCTGTAAAATGGACATAATGGTAGTACCTATCTCTCACTGCTGCTATGAGGTTCAAATGATAATACTTTTATTATACTATGGAAATCCTTGTTTAATTACATAAATTAAAACAGTTAATTTAAAAACAAGATAATATTGGTTAAAAAAAAAACATTTACTTACTACAGTGCCTGGTATATAGTAGGTACTATATATGAATGCTTATTCCATTCTATTACTTTCCTATTCTTCTCAAGTATGAGGACCAGTGTGCATTTATATTTGTTATTTGCATTTGTAGCACATATAGTCATTGTCCCCTAACAAGAAGAAAAAAAAATGCATACATCTACAATTTACTCAAACATCTGTCTTCATTTCTATATTTCTTGAGGACCTTGACTGAAACTATAGTCTTTTTGGGTAAAACTTCTCCTTCAAACTGCCATGTTTTTGTTTTTGTTTTTGTTTTTAATGCATGTACACAAGCGGTTTAGTAGACATTGTGGTGCTGATCCTAAGAATGTTGCCTTTAAACCAGTGTAATTCCTCTCATTCCCTGCTAGTATGGCTAAGGTTTTAGCAATTAACAGTGATTTGTTTAACTTTCAGCAGAAATTCCTTCAGCAGTCTCCCTTCCTTCAACTAGAAATTTTCTTTTTTAATCTCTCATTCACTCTTTTTACATTTGCCAGATTCACTTGCTGGAGTGGCCTCTCACATCCTGTCACTTACATATTTAGGTAAAACATATATTAAAAGTAGAAATTACATATATATATATATATATTAGCTAAATCCATATTGAAGGTCTTGCCTTACAAAACCAGGTAAGGAGGGGAGTAGTTCTTGTTTCTGGTTGAATACAATTGGAACAAACACAAAAAAAAATCCTTAGTTCAAAAAGTTGCTGACCTAAGTTTGCATTTCTATTGTCCTCTAGGGTTCAGTTTTATCATATAATTCTTTATGATATCAGTCTCTATAGTTACTTTAAAAAGAAATGGGGACTGGAAATATGACCAAATTTTGAAACCACAAATCACAGTGTAGAAAAAAAAAATCGCATCAAAAAGTCAGCAAATCCTAAAGTATAACTTGGGGATTTGACATAAGGGTCCTAGAAAGAGAGAAAATTTTTAAAAATGTTACTGTGAGGGAATTGAGTAATGAGTCTTCAATTTTGCAAGACAGAATTTTTGATGTTAGGTTCTACAGTAATGTTATTACAATTCACAATGGAGTCTTTGGAAAGCACTGGAAAAATAAGAGGAATTAGCAACTGGGATAACAAAACTGGGAGGGTTCAGAAAGGAAACAAGCATTTATTGTATGCTTAATAAATAAGCTTAGTAAATAATAAGCTTAAATAAACTAGTTGTGTTTAATAATTAACTAAGCACTCTACTGAGTATAATGTATCTCATTTGTTCTTCACAACAATCCTGAGATAGATGGGTGATTAGTATCTCCATTTTACAGTTTAGGAAACTGAAGCAGGCAGAGGTTAGATGACTGTATATGAGCACAGAGGTTTTATCAACTTCAAGCCCATTGCTCTATACATTGGGCCAATTAACTGTATTTGAATTTTATAGTTGAATAGGAATAAGTTTAATAGAAAATTATTGAAAATATTGTGTGAGTATCTGACTGTTGAGCAAGAGAAGAATTTTATTTTCAATCCATCCATGCTCTAATTGGAATGGCACTCTCTCCACCAATGTAGTTTAAGGCATACTCATATCCTTTGCCACCTTATCCAAGTCGTGTCCATGTCTTCTTCTTCAGAGAAAATATGCTCAAGGTACCAAATACCTTCCCTTGGTTATTTTCATATTTTGTAGATACAAATGCAACTTTACTTTGGCTATATTAGAAACATCGCATTTTTCAGCATGCTCATGATGATATCCTTTATACTACTTTTTATGAATGTCATTATGGAGGATCTTGGATATAAAATCTAAAATAAGAACCTAGCTTATTTATGTGACATTTGGCCTTGGGGAAAAGGAATCCCTCCAAAACAGAAAGTGATTTTTGGATTGAGTTTATTTTCACATTGTACTAGTTCTTTCACTTTACAAAGTACTCCATAAAGTGATAGATGCCAAAGTAAAGTCCAAAAAATAAATTAATATTGATTAGAAACTTTTATCTAGGGAAAAAGGAAAGAAAATCTCCAACTTAGAAAAAAATAAACATTCTGCAATAAGGCCTTCTACTTATTGTTTCTATGAGCTGGTAGAACTTGAAGGTTCTGCTTCAGAGACTACATATATTTCAACACAAATTGTCTAAAAGCCCAGATTTTTCAAGCACCACTTTTATCTGATGTACTAAGGAGATAGCGCCCTCAAAGTCAGAAAAACCTTAGGTCAAGGGATAACTTATACATAAGACTATGTGATCCTGACCAGGTCATTTAACCTTATAGTACCCTAGGCAATTCACTAAGAGTAAATTCCAAAGATGATGCAGATTTTCTTTCATTCATAGAGAGTTCCCCATACCAATGAAACCATTGGCACAAAGTTTCTCAAATTAGCTAATTATTTAATTGTCTTTCATTGAGGTTTTGAAAATTCATGAGTTGTAGAAATAACCCGTTGATATACTTTGTAAACTATCACTGTTAATCTTCCATTTGCCCTGTTCATTCCTTCAACAAAACTTCCCTTGTAACAAATAAATATAGCTAAGCATAAGCTCATCACTAGTTCATCATAGAAATTGCTTCAGCTTTGGTACTCACTCACCAATATCCTCAGTTGTTTCTGCCTCTCTGATTGGAGGGAAGAGCAAAAAACTCCTCCAAAGCCTTTCCTTTATAGAAGGCTCCAATTCCTACCATCTTTTCCTTTGCCACCAGCTGCTGTGTTTGGTTTCAACTTCATTGTCTCTACTACCACCCCTACCATCACTACCACCATCGTTATCATCATCTTCATGTCCTACTCCCAAGCTGAGTACTCTCTGTCTTTCTCACTTCCCCTCCCACTTTACCTTCTTTTTATATGTCTTTTCCCATTAAATTATAAGTTCTTTGAGGATAAAAACTGTCTTTGTTTTTTTTTTTGGTTGTATCCCCAACACTGAGTACAATAAGGAACACACATGGTAGGAGATTAATAAGTATTTATTGTTTTGTATTACCAATTTACCTCGTCTTTACTGATAAGCAGGAAACTTGCTTTGCCATATCTTCTGAATGTATATGTGTTGATCACAATTTATTCTGATTTTAGTTAGAAAAATAATTCCTCTAAGAAGAGTGATAGTTCAAAATATGTAAAACATTTTCTTAGGCAATAAAAATCCTTCTTAAGAAATTGTGGCTGCCAAGGCTCAAATTCAGGGTCAACAATGAAACACTTATTTTGAGTATAGAGTTGGTTTGGGGGCACCCACTGACTCACCCCAGAATGTCTGCCTTGCAATTTTCTCTCTCTGTTTTTTTAAGAGTCAGAAACAGTTGTATTCTCAGGTTGGGAGTGGAAGATAAATTTTTGGGAAAACAGGATGTTGTTTCTAGGATGGCTGAAAAGAGAGAGACTAAAGGGGTCTTTTATTACAGTTTCAATGTTTCTCCTCTCTTCTTTTACCATGCTAAGATGTGCACAAAGAATTCGAATGACTAATAGCTCAAGGAAAAAAAAACACCAAAAACCAGCATTTAAAGTCAGAGAAGTCACACATTTATATTTGACTTTTCATAGAGTAAAATACAGAAAAGTAGAGCTATTTAAAAGAATCCTAACTATCCGAAGTAGGGTTCAAAGACTCTGTACAAGGTATAAAATATTAATTAAATTTTTAAAAATCTGATATTTGTTTTTTATTGCAGATGATTTTGTAGATGTTATTGTAGATGACATAAACTATGGACTATAAATTATGAAGAATTGAACATAAAGGCCACTTGTCCAAAAAAATCTTTAAAAAAAACAACTATGGCTGGTCTACAAAAGCAGATTTTACACATATTTTTAAATCATTGTCTCAGAATTATACTTATTCTTTTAAGACTCTTAACACCAGATACAATGTAATTTGCTGAGCAGGAGAGTAACAAAACCTCAGGAGAGCTGATTAATTACTTGTAAAAGTATTGGCTAAAAGAGGTAGGGTCACTTGGCAGTCTCATAGGAAAGCCAATCCCCATAGCTGCTGACCTGTCCAATTTCCATCCTTGGATTATTCCTGAATTTCAACCTATATTAAGTATAAAATAACTTGGAGAGTCCCAAAGTCAGAAAATTCATTAATTCACATCAATTTAAAATTAGACCAAGCTCCATGATTCTGGTTATCTATTTCTCCTTACACTGGTAGCAGGGAGGAACCAGAGTCTTCCAGAACAAAGGACAATAGAGACTCTGGAATATGTCCTTCCCAAAATCCATATAAAGCATCCTTTAATAGCATTTATTCAGTTGGCTGTGGCTTTAGCCACCAATTTGGACAATTCTGAGGGACGAGGTTTACTCAGAAGCATGTGAGGTTTCTATTACTGTGTGACAAGACAGGCACCATTATTGTTCCCACAGAATAATCTGTAAATTCTAGTAGTGAGAGAAGGACTTGGGTTTTTTGGCATGGTTTCATTGCTTTCAAACTGTGTATTATTTTTCCTTAAAAATTTTGAGAAAACTTTTCCTAGGCTAATGTTGACACTGGCTACTAATTTCCCTTGAGTTTTAAAAAGTTTTCTCTGGTAGATAAATATTGTTCTTATTAAGTAGTATTGTTACTCAAAGTTTCTATAATAAAAAGATCAACCTGAAAATAACTTTCTACCCAAGTGACAAGTTTTTGATTGTAAACCTAAGATCTGATATTATATTTTACTTGTAAGTTTGAATGTATAAACACAACTTGATTACAGAGTAATATGACTGGGTTAATCATGTATATCAAGCAACTCTTAAATTTTGGTTCCCATATTTTGTTTGATATATAAATAATCAAATTGACAGTGGGATTATATTTTGCCCTTTATGCCCCTTCTTCTCTAGATTTCCCTAGCTTCCTTTGATCTTCCTACCTGTCTGCTGCCTTTTTTGTGTGTCTGTGGTCTTTCCTCACCTATATATATATATATATATATATTTTTTTTTTTAAAGGAACTTCTTATTATCCTTGTTCTTCCTACTTGGATATTCAAAAGAGCTGGAACTAAATATGTCCTCAGCATGCCTTGCCCATGATTTTGAATCTTCCCCTTCCTTTTTCAAAGGCACTTGAACTGAACATATCCAAATTGGGATTAATTTCCTTCCCACCAATCCAGAGTAATTTTCTGCCTTCTCTGTTTTTGTCAATAGCACTACTCCCCAGGAACCCAGGTTCAAAAATTCTGCCATCTTTTATTTATCATTATGTTTCACCTTCTAAATCCAACCTTCAACCAATACTATTATTTTTTCTTTAAGATGCTTTCTGTAGCTGTCATTTTCTTTCCATTGCCACAGTTGTCTCCCTCAACTAGATTCTTGCCAACTTGTACTTGGATTAATACAATAATCTCTCATCTGATCTCTGTTTCAAATACCTCTCTCCTCCAAGTCATCTGAAGCGTCATCACAAGATGATTTTCCCATGTTTTCTTCATGTTTCTATGCTCATAAACTTTCTTTTTCCCCACTCAATAAATATTTATTAGGCATTTTTTAGAATATTTTTGAAATTTATTTTTTCTCAAATACATGTGAAAACATTTTTTACATTTGTTTTTATAATTTTCAAATTCTTAATTCTTTTCCTCCCCCTCTTTGTTTCTCCTTGAGAAGGCAAGCACTTTTATATAGATTATTCATATGTAGGCATGCAAAAAATATTTCCATGTTGTAAAAAAGAACACAGACCTCCTCTACAAAAAAGGAATAATAGAAAAATAGTTTTTAAAAAGTATGCTTGGGGGGGGTGGAGCCAAGATGGCGAGCTGCAGACAGCATTCTCTGTGAGTTCCTGAGACCTTCAATCAGACCCAGACAAATTGAGCCTTCAAACTGGTTTTGGAGTGAGGGCTCCAACAAACACTTGGACGACAACGCACTTCTATCAACAATCTACTTTGAAAAAACTCCGGAGAAGGTTAGCCTCAGGGGATCGGCTCTGGCCATGATCAGACACCAGCTCCCCCGGGGCGGAAGTTGAACAGAGGCGGGTTTTAGGTACCCAGGGAGCCCCTGGGAGACACCTGGGCCACTTTGCTCTGCTTGTGGGCAAGTGCTTTGGCAGATCTGCCTTTGGTAAAGGGTGGATTGACAGCAGCTGAAAACGTGGTCCTAGTACGGATTTAGCTGCCCAGCCTCAGACCGGAAGTCAACTCAGCAAACTGCCCCAGGGCAAATTGAAACTGCAGCAGAATCCCCTGCTGGTGACTGATACCTCAGCTCAAAATCATGAGTAAGAAGCAGA
>JAJPUD010008663.1:0-44803 GCA_023553655.1 Myrmecobius fasciatus | reverse complement strand
GATTAGGGGAAAGGTATAAAGGGGAGGGAGGGATTCCCAAGGGGGGAAGACTGTTGGTGGGAAGTGGTCATCAAAAATAAAGTATTGGGGAGGGGGGAAGGGAGAGAGGGGAAATGGAAAAGAAAGTCATAACTCTGGGTAAATAAGATGGCAGGGAATACACATATAGTTGTTTTAACTGTGAATGTGAATGGGATGAATTCTCCCATACAACTGAAGCGGGTAGCAGACTGGATTAAAAGCCAGAATCCTACAATATGTTATTTACAAGAAACACATCTAAAACATAGAGATACATACAGAGTGAAGGTAAAGGGCTGGAGCAGAATCTTCTATGCTTCAGGTGAACAAAGAAAGGCAGGAGTAGCAATCCTTATCTCTGATCAAGTGAAAACAAAAATAGATGTAATTAAAAGAGATAAGGAAGGAAACTACATTTTACTAAAGGGTACCATAGACAATGAAGCGGGATCAATACTAAACATATATGCACCAAGTGGCATAGCAACCAAATTCCTAGAGGAGAACCTAACAGAGATGCAAGGAGAAATAGACAGTAATACTATACTAGTAAGGGATCTCAACCTCGCTCTCTCAGAATTAGATAAATCAAATCACAAAATAAATAAGAAAGAAGTTAGGGAGGTAAACAAAAGGCTAGAAAAGTTAACTATGATAGATCTCTGGAGGATGGATGGTGATAGAAGGGAGTATACTTTTTTCTCAGGGGTTCATGGAACTTATATGAAAATTGATCATGTGTTAGGGCATAAAAACCTCAAAATCAAATGCAGAAAAGCAGAAATAGTAAATGTATCCTTCTCAGATCATGATGCAATAAAACTCACATGTAATAGAAGGCCAGGAGAAAATAGACCACAAGTTAATTGGAAATTAAATAATCTAATCCTGAAGAATGAATGGGTGAAACAGCAAATTACAGATACAATCAAAAATTTCATCCAGGAGAATGACAACAATGAGACAACATACCAAAATTTGTGGGACACGGCTAAAGCGGTTATAAGGGGTAATTTTACATCTCTAGATGCTTACTTGCGTAAAACAGAGAAGGAGAAGATTAATGAACTGGGCTTACAATTAAAAAAGCTAGAAAAAGACCAAATTAAAAACCCTCAATTAAATACCAAATTGGAAATTCTGAAAATTAAAGGGGAGATCAATAAAATTGAAAATAAGAAAACTATTGAATTAATAAATAAAACTAAGAGTTGGTTTTATGAAAAAACCAGCAAAATAGATAAGCCTTTAGTTAATTTGATTAGAAAAAGGAAAGAGGAAAATCAAATTGTTAGTCTCAAAAATGATAAGGGAGAACTTTCCCCCAACTTTATGCCAATAAATTTGATAATGTAAATGAAATGGAGGAATATTTACAAAAATATAGATTGCCTAGGTTAACAGAAGAGGAAATAAATTATTTAAATAGCCCCATTTTGGAAAAAGAAATAGAACAAACTATTAATCAACTCCCCAAGAAAAAATCTCCAGGGCCAGATGGATTCACATTTGAATTTTACCAAACATTCAAAGAACAATTAATCCCAATACTGTACAAACTATTTGAAAAAATAGGGAAAGAAGGTGTACTACCAAATTCCTTCTATGACACAGATATGGTGCTGATAGCTAAACCAGGTAGGGAGAAAACTGAGAAAGAAAACTATAGACCCATTTCCCTAATGAATATTGATGCAAAAATTTTAAATAAGATTTTAGCAACGAGATTACAGAAAGTTATCCCCAGGATAATACACCATGACCAAGTAGGATTTATACCAGGAATGCAGGGCTGGTTCAATATTAGGAAAACTATTAGCATAATCAATTATATTAATAACCAAATTAACAAAAACCATATGATTATCTCAATAGATGCCGAAAAAGCTTTTGATAAAATCCAACACCCATTCCTATTAAAAACACTGGAGAGTATAGGAATAAATGGGCTTTTCCTTGAAATGATTAGTAGTATCTACTTAAAACCTTCAGCAAGCATCATATGTAATGGAGTCAAATTAGAACCATTCCCAATAAGGTCAGGAGTGAAACAAGGCTGCCCACTGTCACCATTATTATTTAATATTGTCTTAGAAATGTTAGCTTTGGCAGTAAGAGAAGAAAAAGTGATTAGAGTAGGTAATGAGGAAACCAAATTATCACTCTTTGCAGATGACATGATGATATATGTAGAGAACCCTAGAGACTCAACTAAAAAACTACTAGAAACAATTCACAACTTTAGCAAAGTTGCAGGATACAAAATAAATTCACATAAATCATCAGCATTTTTATATATTACCAATAAAATTCAGCAGCAAGAGATACAAAAAGAAATTCCATTTAAAATAACTGTTGATAGTATAAAATATTTGGGAATTTATCCGCCAAGGGAAAGTCAGGAACTATATGAACTAAACTACAAAACACTTTCCACACAAATAAAATCAGACCTAGCCAATTGGAAAAACTTAAAATGCTCATGGGTAGACCAAGGAAACATGATAAAAATGACGATACTTCCCAAAATAATTTACTTATTTAGTGCCATACCAATCAAACTCCCAGGAAATTATCTTACAGATCTAGAAAAAATAGTAGCAAAATTCATTTGGAAAGCAAAAGGTCAAGAGATTCAAGAGAATTAATGAAAAAAAAAGGCTGATGATGGTGGACTTGCTGTACCAGATCTAAAACTATATTACAAAGCAGCAGTCATCAAAACCATTTGGTACTGGCTAAGAAATAGAATAGTCGATCAGTGGAATAGGATAGAATCACAAGACAAACTAGACAATAACTATAACAATTTAGTCTTTGATAAACCCAAAGACCCCAGCTTCTGGGATAAGCACTCACTATTTGACAAAAACTGGTGGGAAAATTGGAAACTAGTGTGGAAGAAATTAGGGCTTGACCCACATCTACCACATACCAAGATAAGATCTAAATGGGTTCATGATCTGGATATAAAGTGTGATACTATAAGTACATTAGAGGAACATAAGATAGTTTACCTCTCAGACCTATGGAGATGGAATAAATTTATGTCCAAAGAAGAACTGGAACTTTTAATTGAAAACCAGAAAGACAACTTTGACTATATTAAGTTAAAAAGTTTTTGTACAAACAAAACCATTCAGTCAAAATTAGGAGGGAAGCAATAAATTGGGAAATCATCTTTACATTTAACGGTTCTGATAAAGGTCTCATCTCTAAAATATATAGAGAATTGTCTCATATTTATAAAAATTCAAGCCATTCTCCAATCTAGAAATGGTCAAAGAATATGAACAGACAATTTTCAGAGGATGAAATTAAAACTATTTATAGTCATATGAAAAGGTGCTCCAAATCACTATTGATCAGAGAAATGCAAATCAAGACAACCCTGAGGTACCACTACACACCTGTCAGATTGGCTAAAATGACAGGAAAAGTTAATGATGAATGTTGGGGTGGATATGGGAGGGCTGGAACACTGATGCATTGTTGGTGGAGCTGTGAACGGATACAGCCATTCTGGAGAACAATTTGGAACTATGCTCAAAAAGTTATCAAACTGTGCATACCCTTTGACCCAGCAGCATTTCTATTGGGCCTATATCCCAAAGAAATCATAAATGAAGGAAAGGGCCCCACATGTGCAAGAATGTTTGTGGCAGCACTTTTTGTAGTGGCTAGAAACTGGAAACTGAATAGATGCCCTTCAATTGGAGAATGGCTAAATAAATTATGTTATATGAATATTATGGAATATTATTGTTCTGTAAGAAATGACCAGCAGGACGATTGCAGAGAGTCCTGGAGAGACTTGCATGAACTGATGCTGAGTGAAATGAGCAGAACCAGGAGATCATTATATACAGCAACAACAATACTATATGATGATCAATTCTGATGGACATGGCTCCCTTCAACAATGAAATGTTTCAAACCACTTCCAATTGTTCACTGAAGAAAGCCATATACACCCAGAGAGAGGGATGTGAAATGTGGACCACAACATAACATTCTCATACTCTTGACTGCTATTTGCTTACATTGTATTTCCTTTATCTGATATGTCTTTTGTGTAGATACGATTTTTCTTGCACAACAATGATGTTTGGAAATATGTATACATATATTCGATTTGCCAGTATTTTAACATAATTAACATGTAGTGGATATCCTGCCATCTAGGGAAGGGGTGGGGAGTTGGGGGCAAAAATTTGTAACATAAAACTATGTAAGGGTTAATGTTGAAGAATTACCCACACATATGTTATGCAAATAAAATAAAATTTTAAAAATAAGTATGCTTTGATCCACATTCAGATGCTCATAAATTTTCATACTTCCCTACTGCATTCACAATAAAGACCAAAATTTTCAGAGTGGGATGCAAGACCCTCCACAATTTGATATCAATCTATTCCCCAACATGAGCCCTCTCTTTTAACCTTCAGGTTTTTTGCAGTCAGTGCCTTTAGGCACTCATATGGTTCACCAGCTTTACAACTCTAAAATCTATTTGTGGCAATAGTTAAGAACCCAGGAGTAAAGTCATTGTTAGGGAATCTCCAAGTAGAAGCACAATCTAAGAGACCAGCATCACACATCATAAGAACTAGTATGTGAGTGCTGAATTTATCTTATGTATTTGCACTATGCATAGGCTGGGTTTGCAGTGTGATTAAAAAAAGCAGCTTTAATAGCCCATATTCACATGACACTGAAGACATTTTCTTCACAGTCCTGTGAAGTAAGTGATATAATTATGATTAAACCCATTATATAGATGAATACTCTGAGTCTCCAAGACACTTAGGGGATTGCTTATGTAACTAATAAGAAGCAAATAGCAGGAACTAAGCAGGGGTCATCTGAAACCATCACAAGCCTCTCCATTATATTGTGCTTGTTCTGCTCTGTTCTTTTCCTGTGCATGATGAGGTTGAAGCCCAGATTCTGGATCAGGAGCTTTGATTTGTGGTTGATGTGGTAAGGGTCATCTGTATCTGTTACCCCTACCCAGGTGGTAGAATCATAAGTCTTTGATGCTCTCTGAGGATGAGGATAGATCTTTTAAGATCTATCAATAACACACTGAGGGCTCTGATACAGATGGGTTCATAGATTATAAACTGAGGAACAAGAATAGAGCTTTCACTTTTATTTGTAAACTCACAAAAATGGAAATGGGAAACTATCTGGCTTTGGCACTCTGGTGTTTAGTGATTCACCTGTTCCTCTTGCCTGGACTGCTTCCCCCTATTTACTCTGTATATTTTTTTTCTTTTATTTTTAATTTATGAAATAAAACAAAAATTTCCATAACACAGAATTAAAAAAAATTATTGCACATCAAACTGAAAATCTGTTATATACAACATGCTATTCCTTTTAAATATGTAATGAAGTTAGCAGATAATTTTTACCCACATATTTCTGGCTCTCACTGAATGGCTAATAATAATTCCCAATCTAAGCCCCTGTCAGTCATTGTTTGGGTTTCAATGGCTCAGAGTGAATGTACATAGTCATTGTTTCAGTTCTGGCTAGAAACCATGAGGGTCTTCCACTCCCAGATTTATTTCTTTTCTTTCTTTTTTCTTTTTTCTTTTTTTCTTTTTTTTGGAGTAGGTAAAAGAGGCTTTTTTTTGCCTTATTTCTTACCTAGATTTAATCACTGACTGGATGTTGTTTTAGGCAACCTGAGTCCCATTAAAACACATTACCTTAAAAGGCCAAGGTCTCCCACTGCATCCAGAGTCATTTTCAGTTACCCTATACATGACCCTAAGAAAATTACTTAACTTCTCAGTGCTTTAGGTAGTTTTGTAAGATTATAAACTATAGAGAAGGTGCCAGCTTGCATTAGTGGATCAAGTTTCCTTATCTCTATACCAGTGAAATCCCAGGCCCAGTCCTCATCCCTAAATATGCATATATATACATATGCTTTTATATTTTTATATGAAATATATATATATGTCTATGTATGCATGTATGTGTAAGATAGATATGTATAACAGTGCTTATAAAAGTTGTATATCTAGTTAGAACCAGGTATGCCTTAAACTGTGTGGAATTTACATTTGCATTACACTTTCCATCTCCCTATCTCCTATAGAGTATCAGGATTTATCCATGGCAAAGACTAATATTATATCTTGAACAATAAACAATGCCTGGAGAATAGGCACTATATATGAAGTCTATGTCTTATTTTATGATTGACTCTACTTATGAATACATATCGGAGAGGACCCACCTTGAATCTTTTGCTTTTCAAAATAACTATGAGTATGATAACCATCGTTTCCATTCAAAGCACCTGGGTAGCGAATGACCTATGGGAGCACCTTTTCCTATGCAGATGTAAGGCCTTAAAAGCTAACACATTACTGGTGTCCAGTAGCATCTACCTTGCCCTCCAATTCTGCTGCCAGAAGAGCTCTCTCTGCCAAGATAGGAACATGGATTCCTGGCATCCAAGGCTAGAGAATAAAATCCATTTTCCAACAGAAACAATTTTATAAATGGTGACTGAGTATAATTAAAATAGCACAATTTTACTATAATTCAGTAACATTATGAGTTAAAGAGACATTAGTGTGCTGACATGGAAACCTCACAACCATTTAAAATGCTGTTTAAAAAGGAATGTGCAATATTACAAACAACCAATTTATAAATTAATTTTTGGAATACAACTGAACTTTAAATTGGCCATTAGCCATACTTACCCTAGCCTGCATGTAATGCTTATCACTACATTTAATATATGGCCAAATATATAATCCACCTGATGCCAAGATGTTTTCCACTGCTTGAATTTTTTAGGAAAAAAAACATTCTACCTAATTAGTTAGCACATATGAACTGATCCAAGTCCAGTAGGTACTAACCACCTGGCCACTGCTAACACTATATGATTGATTGCCACTAATAGTTATGCCAGCAGGATTAGATTAATTATTCACTATAATTATAACAATTCTTATGAGTCTTACACATATGAGTACCTGATTATATGGTCCCCTATATAAAGAAACTTGAATTTCCCAGACCCAGCACAAAATGATACAAAAGCAGGTAATCAAACAATAACTCTCTCTCTTCTGCCATTCATTCATTCATTCAACAAACATTTGTTTAGCCTCCACTACATATAAAGACCTAGGCTAAGTGTTGTTTATTGAAAGAATGAATAGGCTTGGTTCTGAACCCAATGGGCCGTAATAACAGAAATGCCCATATATTCAAAGCAATAATCCATGATGATAATCACAGGCACACATTTCTATAACAGAATCATAGAGCATTCAGGCCTTTAGAGATCTATTAGTCCAACCCCTTTCATTACACAGATGATGAATCTCAGATCCAGAAAAGTAAAGATGTAAGTAGATCTTTCAGAGTTTATCATTAAGATGTATCCCTAGCTCCTCTCTCTGCACCTGTTGCTAGCACTGTCAGTATCTCTTGTATGATATGTCCTTCCCTGTGCTGGTCACTCCTCTCTTCACTTGCTCCTGCTTAACAATATCCCCACTAAAATACAGTCACCAGAACTAAGCAAGTTGTTCCAGGGGAAGTCTAAGCACAGTGGGAACTCCTTCACTCTGTAAACTATGGAATCTAAGTTTAAATAAGTTTTTATATATTTATGATACACATATATGTACCATACATATATGTATATATATACATTTATTATTTCCCCAATTACATGTTTTCCTCTATTTTAATAGCTTTTTATTTTAAATTACTTGCAAATACATTTTTCAATATTCACCCTTGTAAAACCTTGTGTTCCAAATTATTCTCCCTCCCTTCCTCCATCTTCTCCCCTAAACAGCAAATAATGCAATATATATTAAACATATGCAATTCTTCTACATATATTTCCTTATTTATCATGCTGCACAAGAAAAAATAAAATCAAAAAGGGGAAAATGAGAGAAAAAGCAAGCAAACAACAAAAAGTTGAAAATACTATGTTGTGACCCACACTCAGTCTTTATAGTTCTTTTTCTGGATGCAAATTACTCTCTCCATCACAAGTCTATTGGAATTGGCCTGAGTCACCTCATTGTTGAAAAGAGGCAAGTCCATCACAGTTATCATCACATAATCTTGTTATTGATTTGTACAACATTCTCTTGGTTCTACTCATTTCACTTAGCATTATTTCATGTAAGTCTCTCCAGGACTCTCAGAAATCATCCTGCTGATCATTTCTTATAGAATAATAATATTCCATAACATTCATATACCATAACTTATTCAGCCATTCTCCAATTGATGGACATCCACTCAGTTTCCAGTTCCTTACCAGTACAAAAGGGCTGCTATAAACATTTTTGCATCTGTGGATCCTTATCCTTTTTTATGATCTCTTTGGGACACATGTTCAGTAGACACACTGCTGGATCAAAGAGTATGCACAGTTTTACCCCTTTACCAAAGTTCCAAATTGCTCTGCAGAATTGTTGGATTAAATTGTTTCTAGTAGTTTTTTAGTTGATTCTCTAGGATTCCCTAAATATATCATAATATCATCTGCAAATAGTGATAATTTGGTTTCCTCATTACCTACTCTAATTCCTTTAATTTCTTTTTCTTCTCTAATTTGACCATGGAATAGGTTCCATGTACCACCAAGAAAAAAGTATATGCTTTTTTGTCCCCATTCAATTTTCTCCAAAGGCCTATTATACCTACTTTTCTAAAATTCTATTTACTTCCTTAACTTCTTTCTTCTTTATTTTGTGATTTGATTTTTCTTATTCTTTTAGTGTGAAATTAAGATCCCCTACTAGTGTAGTTTTGCTGTCTATTTCTTCTTGCAACTCTTCTCCTCTAGGAATTTGGATGCTATACCACAATCTATATATGTTTAGTATGGATATTAATTCATTATCTATGGTACCCTTTAGCAAGATGTAGTTTTCTTCCTTATCACTTTTAACTAGACCTATTTTTTGCTTTTCCTTTACCTGAGATCAGGATCACTCCCCCGCTTTTTTTTTTTTACTTCAGCTGAAGTATAAGAGATTTTTCTCCAGCATTTTACTTTTATTCTGTTTGTACCTCTCTGCTTTAAATATGTTTCTTGTAAATAACAAATCAGTTCTGATCTCAAATAAAGCAAAAGTAAAATAGATCTTACTAAGAGAGATAAGAAGGGAAAGTACATCTTGAGAAAGGGTATTATAAATAATGAAGTATTAATGACACTAAATGTGTATGCACCAAGTGATAGAGCAGCAAATTCTTGGAGAAGATTTTAAGCTAGTTACACTAAGAAATAGCTATTAAAACATTTATAGGGGAGAACCTCGACTTTCCCCTCTCTGAATCAGACAAATGTAACCACAAAATAAGTAAAAAAGAAACTAGGGGGTTAATAATCCTAGAAAACTTAGATTTGATAGACCTCTGAGGAAAATTGAATAGGGACAGAAAAGAAAAATTATACCTATACCCTCAAAGTAGTCCCCTAACAAAGATATATTTCTCAAGAGTTATACATATCAGGGCAGCTAGGTGGCACAGTGGATACAGTACCAGCCCTGAAGTCAGGAAGACCTGTGTTCAAATTTGGTTTCAGACATTTAACATTCCCTAGCTGTGTGACCCTGGGCAATTGCTTCAGCAAAAAGAAAAAAAAAAGAGTTATACATACCTTCCCATGTAGGGATGTAAACATTTTCACCTTTAAAAACATAGTGGTTTTTTCTTTGCTTTTTACCTTTTTATGCTTTTTTTGAGTTCTGTATTTGAAAATCAATCTTTTGTTCAGCTCTGGTCTTTCCATCAAAAAATGACTGAAAATCCCCTATTTCGTTGAATGTGCATCTTTTCCCCTGAAAAATAATGTTTACTATTGCAGGTTAGTTGATTATTGTTTGCAGTCATATTCCAAGACCTTCGATCCTTTAAAGTAGAAACTGATAGGTCCTGGAAATACTAATTATGGCTTCTCAATATCGGAATTATTTCTTTCTGGATGCTTGTAGTATTCTCCCCTTGATCTGATAATTCTGGTATTTAGCTACAATATTCCTTGGAGTTTTCATTTTGGGATCTCTTTAGGGGGTGATATGTGCATTCTTTCAATGGCTATTTTACTTCGGATTCTAGGATATCAGGGCAGTTTTCCTTGATGATTTCTTGAAAGATGTTGTCTAGGCTCTCTCTCTCTCTCTCTCTTTTTTTTATCATGTTTTTAGGTAATCCAATAATTCTTAAATTGTCTCTCCTGGATCTCTTTTCCAGGTCAATTATTTTTCCAATTAAATATTTTACCTTTTTTTCTATTTTTTCTTTTTTTGGCTTTCTTTCATTGATTCTTGATGTTTCATTGAGTCATTCATTTCCATTTGTTCAGTTCTAATTTTTAGTGAATTATTTTCTTCCATTAGCTTTTTTATACGGCCAACTGAACTTTTAACTGGGTTGTTTTGTTCATTGATTTTTTTTCCCATTTCACCAAATCTATTTTTAAGGAGCTATTTTCTTTTCTTTTTTTAATAAAAGCTTTTTATTTGTATAACATATGTATGGGTAGTTCCCCAGCATTGATCTTTACAAAGCTTTCCATTACAAATTTTACCCCCAGTCCCCTCCCCTCCCCTAGATGGCAGGAAGTCAACTACATGTTAATAATGTTGAAATGCTTGAGAAGTTATGCAAGAAAAATCCTATCTACAAGAAAAAAAAAAGAATCAGAGAAAGGCAACACAATGCAAGCAAATGTCAATAGAGATCATGAAAATGTTACATTGTGGTCCATATTTCATTTCCCTCTCTCTGGGTGTATATGGTTTTCTTCAGTGAACAATTGGAACTGGTTTGGGACAATTCTTTGTTGCAGAGAGCCATGTCCATCAGAATTGATCATCATGTAATACTGTTGTTGCTGTGTATGATGATCTCCTGGTTCTGCTCGTTTCACTCAGCATCAGTTCATGCAAGTCCCTCCAGGCCTCTCTGAAATCGTCCTGCTGGTCATTTCTTACAGAGCAATAATATTCCATAACATTCATATACCGTAATTTATTCAGCCACTCTCCAATTGATGGGCATCGCTTCAGTTTCCAGTTTCCAGCCACTACAAAAAGGGCTGCCACAAACATTCTTGCACATGTGGGGCCCTTTCCCTCCTCTAAGATTTCTTTGGAATATAGACCCAATAGAAACACTGCTGGGTCAAAGGGTATGCACAGTTTGATAACTTTTTGAGCATAGCTCCAAATTGCTCTCCAGAATGGTTGGATCCGTTCACAGTTCCACCAACAATGTATTAGTGTCCCAGCCCTCCCACATCCCCTCCAACATTCATCATTATCTTTTCCTGTCATTTTAGCCAATCTGACAGGTGTGTAGTGGTACCTCAGAGTTGTCTTAATTTACATTTCTCTGATCAATAGTGATTTGGAGCAACTTTTCATATGACTAGAGATGGTTTTAATTTCATCATCTGAAAATTGTCTGTTCATATCCCTTGACCACTTACTATTGAGGAGTGGCTTGAATTCTTATATATATGAGACAATTCTCTATATATTTTGGAAATGAGGCCTTTATCAGAACCATTAAATGTAAAGATGATTTCCCAATTTGATGCTTCCCTCCTAATCTTATCTGCATTTGTTTTGTTTGTACAGAAACTTTTTAACTTAATATAATCAAAATTATCCATCTGGTGTTCAATTAGGAGTTCCAGGTCTTCTTTGGACATAAATTTATTCCATCTCCACAGGTCTGAGAGATAAATTATATTACGTTCCTCTAACTTACTTACAAAGTCCTTCTTTATATCTAGATCATGAACCCATTTAGATCTTTTTTTGGTATGTGGTGTTAGGTATGGGTCAAGCCCTAATTTCTTCCACACTAGTTTCCAATTTTCCAGCAGTTTTTGCCGAATAGTGAGTATTTATCCCAAAAGCTGGGGTCTTTGGCTTTATCGAACACTAGATTGTTAAGGTTAATGCCTAGGTTGTCCTGATAACCTATCCTGTGCCACTGATTGACTGCTCTATTTCTTAGCCAGTACCAAACGATTTTGATGACCGCTGCTTTATAATATAGTTTTAGATCTGGTACAGCAAGGCCACCTTCATCTGCCTTTTTTTTCATTAATCCCCTTGAAATCCTTGATCTTTTATTCTTCCAAATGAACTTTGCTACTATTTTTTCTAAATCTGTAAAATAATTTCTTGGGAGTTTGATTGGTATGGCACTAAATAAGTAGATTAGTTTGGGTAGTATTGTCATTTTTATTATGTTCACTCTGCCTAACCATGAGCACTTAATATTTTTCCAATTGATTAGGTCTGATTTTATTTGTGTGGAAAGTGTTTTGTAATTTAGTTCGTATAGTTTCTGACTTTTCCTTGGCAGATAGATTGCCAAATATTTTATCCTATCATCTGCTATTTGGAATGGAATTTCTTTTTGTATCTCTTGCTGCTGAATTTTGTTGGTAATACATAAAAATGCTGATGATTTATGTGAATTTATTTTGAATCCTGCCACTTTGCTAAAGTTGTGAATTGTTTCTAGTAGTTTTTTAGTTGAGTCTCTAGGGTTCTCTAAGTATACCATCATGTCATCTTCAAAGAGTGATAATTTGGTTTCTTCATTACCTACTCTGATTCCTTTTATCTCTTTTTCTTCTCTTATTGCTAAAGCTAACATTTCTAATACAATATTAAATAGTAATGGTGACAGTGGGCAGCCTTGTTTCACTCCTGATCTTATTGGGAATGGTTTTAGTTTGTCTCTATTACATATGATGCTTGCTGATGGTTTTAAATAGATGCTACTGATCATTTTAAGGAAAAGCCCATTTATTCCTATGCTCTCTAGTGTTTTTAATGGGCAGGGGTGTTGGATTTTATCAAAGGCTTTTTCTGCATCTATTGAGATAATCAAATGTTTTTTGTTAATTTGGTTATTAATATAATTAATTATGCTGATAGTTTTCCTAATATTGGACCAGCCCTGCATCCCTGGTATAAATCCTACTTGGTCATAGTGTACTATCCTGGGGATGACTTTCTGTAATATCATTGCTAATGTCTTATTTAAAATTTTTGCATCAATATTCATTAGGGAAATTGGTCTATAGTTTTCTTTCTCTGTTTTCACCCTACCTGGTTTAGCTATCAGCACCATATCGGTCTCATAGAAGGATTTTGGCAGTATACATTCTGTCCCTATTCTCTCAAATAGTTTGTGTAGTATTGGAATTAATTGTTCTTTGAATGTTTGGTAGAATTCACATGTAAATCCATCTGGTCCTGGAGATTTTTTCTTAGGGAGTTGGTGAATAGCTTGTTCTATTTCTTTTTCTGATATGGGGCTATTTAAATAATTTATATCCTCTTCTGTTAACCTGGGCAATCTATATTTTTGTAGATATTCCTCCATTTCATTTAGATTATCAAACTTACTGGCATAAAGTTGGGCAAAGTAACTCCTAATTATTGCTCTAATTTCCTCTTCATTGGAGGAAAGTTCTCCCTTATCATTCTTGAGACTAAGAAATTGATTTTCCTCTTTCCTTTTTCTTATCAAATTAACTAAAGGCTTATCTATTTTGTTAGTTTTTTCGTAGAACCAACTCTTAGTTTTATTTATTAATTCAATAGTTTTCTTATTTTCAATTTTATTAATTTCTCCTTTTACTTTTAGAATTTCCAATTTGGTATTTAATTGAGGGTTTTTAATTTGTTCTTTTTCTAGTTTTTTTTAAATAATAAGCCCAATTCATTGATCTTTTCTTTCTCTATTTTATGCAAGTAAACATCTAGAGATATAAAATTGCCCCGTATAACCGCTTTAGCCATATCCCACAAATTTTGGTATGTTGTCTCCTTATTGTCATTTTCCTGGATGAAATTATTGATTGTGTCTATGATTTGCTCTTTCACCCATTCATTCTTCAGGATTAGGTTATTTAATTTCCAATTAACTTTTGGTTTATTTTCTCCTGGCCTTATATTGCATGTCATTTTTATTGCATCATCGTCTGAAAAGGATGCATTTACTATTTATGCCTTTCTGCATTTGATTTTGAGGTTTTTATGCCCTAACACATGGTCAATTTTTGTATAGGTTCCATGGACTGCTGAGAAAAAAGCAAACTCCCTACTGTCTCCATTCAACCTTCTCCATAGATCTATCATACCTAACTTTTCTAACAATTGGTTTATCTCCCTAGTTTCTTTCTTGTTTATTTTGTAGTTTGATTTATCTAATTCTGAGAGAGCAAGGTTGAGATCCCCCACTAGTATCATTTGGCTGTCTATTTCTTCTTGCATCTCTCTTAACTTCTCCCCTAGGAATTTGTGTGCTATTGCACTTGGTGCATATATATTTAGTATAGATATTGCTACATTATCTATGGTACCCTTTAATAAAATATAGTTTCCTTCCTTATCTCTTTTGATTAGATCTATCTTGGCTTTTACTTGATCTGAGATAAGGATTGCTACCCCTGCTTTTTTTTGTTCACCTGAAGCATAATATTTTCTGTTCCAGCCATTTACCTTCATCCTATATGCGTCACTATGTTTTAGATGTGTTTCTTGTAGACAACATATTGTGGGATTCTGGTTTTTAATCCAGTCTGATATCCACTTCCGCTTTATGGGAGAGTTCATCCCATTCACATTCACAGTTAGAATAACTAATTCTTTATTTCCTGCCATCTTATTTACCCAAGTTATGTTTTCTCCTTTCCTTTCCCCTTTCTCCCTTCCCCCCTCCTCAGTACTTTGCTTTTGATGACCCTCTCCCCCAAACAATACTCCACCCTTTAGATCCCCTCTCCCTGTTTTTATTCCTTTCCCCTGATTCTTCTATTTTCCCTTCTATTAGTTTGTCCCTTACTTTTCCTCCTTTCCTTCCCACTTCCCTCTAGCAACAGACAAGTTTCTATGTGAAATCAAATGTCTGATATACACTTTTAGAGCCCTACCTGATGAGAGTAAGATTTACACAATGCTCATCTCCCTCCCCTCTTTCTCTCAATTATATTAGGTTTTCTTTGCCTCTTCAAGTGATTTTACCTTGTTTTTACCTCCTTTTTTTAGATCTTATTTTACCACTTTCCCCCTCTTTTCCCCAGTATGACAACCTTTTCCCCTCTAGTTCTCTTTTTCATATTATCAAAGTAATATCTAGTTAATTATATCCCCAAACTTTAAGTATCCCTCTAGTAAAAATAAAGTTCTCAAGAGTCCTTTCCTTTTTACCTTTTTATGCATCTCTTGAGTTCTGTGTTTGGATGTTGAATTTTTTGTTCAGCTCTGGTCTTTTCATTAGAAATAGGTGAAATTCACCTATATCATTGAATGGCCATCTTCTTCCCTGGAGGATAATGCTCATTCTAGCTGGATAGGTTATTCTTGGTTGTAATCCAAGTTCCTTTGCCCTTCGGAATATCTGGTTTCAGGCCCTTCGATCCTTCAGTGTGGAGGCTGATACATCCTGTGTGATTCTAATTATTGATCCTCGGTATTTGAATTGTTTCTTTCTAGCTGCTAGCAGAATCTGTTCCTTGGTGCTATAGTCCTGAAATTTAACCACGATATTCCTTGGTGTCTTAATTTTGGGGTCTCTTTCAGGAGGTGATCGGTGAATTCTTTCAATGCTAATTTTGCCCTTTGATTCTACAATCTCAGGGCAGTTTTCTTTCAGGATTTCCTGGAAGATAGTGTTTAGATTCTTTTTTTCATCATGGCTTTCGGGAAGTACAATAATCCTTAGATTGTCTCTCCTAGATCTATTTTCCAAGTCAGTTGTTTTTCCCAGGAGATATTTCATATTTCTTCTATTTTTTCATTTTTTTGTTTTTGTTTGACTGATTCTTGAAGTCTTATTGAGTCATTCACTTGCATTTGTTCAATTCTTATTTTTAAAGTGTTGTTTTCTTCAGTTACCTTTTTAAGCTCCTTTTGTAACTGGCCAATTTGTTCATTGCACTCTTTTTCCACTTCACTAATTTTATTGTTCAATAAATTGGTGTCTTTTTCATATCTCTTTTGCAGGGCATCATATCCTTCTTGCAAGATATTGTATCCTTCTTGTACTGATTTCAGTTTATTTTCCCATTTATCCTCCAGCTCTCTTTTGAGGTTCTTTATGCAATCTTCCAGAAAGGCCTTTTGAAAATGGGACCAGTGATTGTCCTTGCTGATTTTCTCTTGAGTTTTGTCTAAAGGAACCTCAGTTTCTGGGGTCATCGCTTCTTTGCCTTGATAAAAGCTTCTATGGTGAGAGCTCTCTTTTGCTTCTTCATTTTTTTTTTTTTTTTTTAGACATCGTGGATATCTTTTTAAGGTAGGGAAAAAAAAAAAACGGCAGCTGAAAGACGGCTGAGAAGCTTTGCCCTGGGGCACTTTGGTGAGTTGACTTAAGGTGCTGGGCTGGTAGGGGCTAGGACTAAGTCCGAATTACTCCTTAAACAAGGCAAGTCTGCTGGAACACCTGCCCCCAATCAGGGCAGATTGTCCTGAGTGCCTCAGATAAACTCCAGGTGTTTGGAATTTGGAGTTTGGAGTTTGGAATTTCTGCCATGATGAGCTGAGCTGAGTCCCACCCTCACTTCTGGCCTACACAGCAGTCGTCTATTTATCTCTCTGTCCGAGTCAGACTAACCTGATATGAAGTTATCCAGAGAGCAGTGTCCAAATATTTCTGAGTTCGTTGACTTGAAGATCAGTTCAGAGGCTTATTTTATTGTTGATTTGAGAGAAGATCGGAGGAGAGGCAGAAAGTCACCTTTTCACTCCGCCATCTTGGCTCCCCCCTATGTATATATCAGGAGCTATTTTCTTTAGACAATTTCTGTTTCCTTTTCCAAAATCTCCTGCAAAGATCTCATTTCTTTTCTCCATTTTTCTTCTAACTCTCTTTTAAGATCCTTTTTGAAATCTTCCAAGAACCTTTTGGAGACCAACTCATATCACTCTTTAAGACTTCATCTAGAGGTTTGAGGTCTGTTCTTCCTGTCTCCATAATAGCTATTTAAGGTCAGAACTCTTTTGGCTTTATTATTCATTTCTAAAAGTTGAAAACTACTCCTTGGGCAAAGGAAAAACTATCTCGGACTTCCTTTACAGAGCAATAGGTATTTTACACTGACGCGGGTAGTGCTGCCTATTTCCTCTCCATATTGGTGTACATGGCCAAATCCTGTTTGTTATGCTGAGATTGAGTTGCTCACTCTTTGCCTTCTGTAGTTGTGCTGGAGGTCTCACAGCTAGTCTGTTGATCCAATGGCCTTCTGAACCAGGAAAGAGTAGCCAGTGCTGCTAAATTATGGCTAAGAGCTTCCCATTAGATTCCCTGCATGAGGCTTCTCTGCCCTGGGTCTCCCTACACCATACCTGCACTAGTTCTCCCCCCTATTTCACTCCCTCTCCCTGGTTGATTGAGACAGACTTTTCCTTATGTCCTTCCAAGATATCTTCTGCTAGAAATTTGTTACACTCCAAATATTTGTGGGTTCTCTCACTCCAAAATCTATACAGAGACTTGCTTCGGTGTTGATTCTGAGGGAAGCCAGGAAGAACTTTGGCAAAAACCTATCTACTTACCACCATGTTGGCTTTCCCTTCCCCATTACATGTTAAACATTTTAAAACCTTTTTTAAAAAGTTTTAAGTTCCAAAGTCTATTTCTCCCTTCCTCTTTCCTTATTCTTCCATCTCCCTGAGACAGTAAGCAATCAGATATAGGTTGTACCTATGCAATCATGTAAAATGCTTCGTTATTAGTAATTTTGTACAAAAAAAGATGCATATCCTGCACACAGAGGTGGCTAATCCACAAGCATTATGCTTCTGGGAAGCACTGGGAGTTCTTAGGAATTTCATGAATCTCCTGCTCAAGATAAAAGAAAAACTCTTTACCTGGAACAACTTGAAAACAATTGCTATATGCCAGATGCTGTTCTTGTGTAACTGTGAGACAGCTATCACTAGCTAGTATTTGGCATAAAAGTACAAAGGAAACACTCCAATGCTTCAAAGTTTTGTCAACTATTGTTCACTGGGTTTGTTTGTGTATTTGTTTGCTTGTTTGTTTATACAACAAACTATGAGCCAGGCAATGAGAACCTTTTGCAAATTCTGAAAGGAGAATAGAAGTACATTTTCTTGGACCTAGCTGATGTGGAGGCTAATTACATCATTATCAAAACTTTCCAGTGTACTACCCTCAGAAGTGTCCAGCTTTTGGACTACTTTGGGATTCCAGTTCTGATGGTTCTTTCATGGTTTGTTCTTCATGTAAGTTGCAAAGTGATCCATTTTATTGCTGTCTTTTGGGAATAGGAAAAATGGTTCATGGTAGCAAACTATCTGGGAGAGATTAAAATTTAGGAAGTGATTCCTTGATTAGTGATGTCTTAGCTTTTCTGGGAGCTTTTTTATGCCATTTCTAGTCTGTGTGAGAAGCACATTGTGAAAATGTTAAGCCAAGTGGAGTTTCTAGGAATGGTGGGCTTGTTTGGAACATTTATCAATGGGCTTCAGCTGGTAAAACATATTATTGCCGTTCATTGGAACTGGAAAATTGATGTCCTATTTGTGGCTTTTGCCTTCTATATATTTTGTTTGTATAGATTCATGCCAATGGTCATTGAAACCACAAGTGCCATCTCAGTCAGCCTGGGCATCCTGGATGCTGATCTCTATACCTTTTTTTTTGGACTCTTTCTTTTTGTATTTAAGTTTTCAGGACTCTATATTATTTTCTTCAGTTTCATGATGGTGGATTTCATCTTATATTATTACATCCCTAATGCAATATACTCAAAATGCAAAGCTGCCTGAAAGCAACATGCTACAACCAATCAACTTCAGGGATCAAGTTGAGGAGATCACCCAGGAAATGAATTCTGCAGTCATGTAGCCATACAGGAAAATAGAAATATTTTCATAGAAACTATTTCCATAAGAAATAGAAAACATTTCCCTAAAAATAGAAATAACTATAATATATAGCAGAATTGAGCATTCCGAACATGACAGAATGCAAATGATGATCAAGACCCATTAGCTTCAAGAATGTAGATGGCAAGGAATTGTTTCTGAGACAGCTAGCATGAGACAAAAATAAAGAATAAAGGATGTTTATTGAGAACAACTAAGGAACAAGTTGAAAATTAGAGGTCAAGATTAGATCTGAGATCAGGGCCCATTCTTGAAAACCAAAAAAAGAAAGAAAGAAAGAAACAAAGAAACAAAGAAAAGAAAAGAAAAAAGAAGAGAGAGAGAAAAAAAAACCAAAAGAAATAAAAAGAAAAGAAAATTTTAAAATAGCATGCTTCAGTCTGTATTCAAACAATATCAGTTCTTTCTCTGGAGGTGGATAGTATGTTTCATCATTAGTTCTTAGAAATTGTCTTGGATAATTGTATTGCTGAGAATAGCTAAGTCCTTCCCATTTCTTGCTTGAACAATATTGCTGTTACTATGTATGATGTTCTCCTGGTTCTGTTTACTTCACTTAGTATCAGCTCATGTAAGTGTTTTCAGGCTTTTCTAAAATCATTCTGTTTGTCATTTCTTATAGCACAATAATATTCCATTGCAATCATATTGTTTGGCCATTCCCCAATTGATGGACATCCTTTTAATTTCCAATTCTTACCCACTATAAAAGGAGTTGCTACAAAACATTTCATCTATCCTTAATAGTTATTATCTTAGTTCAGCCTGCTGAATTCTTTGAATCTTGATTCTGTCATTTAATATATTAGCAATCAAAAAGGTCATTTGTTCCTTAGCTGACCATCCTGGACTGATACCCACAGCATAAACTGATGCAGAACAGCAATGGAGACTGACTTGTGAATTCCCATGAGGAAATCCCTCCTGCCAATGTACATTGGCACCTTTTCTTCAGGTTAACATCTTGAAGTTGCCAAGAGAAGGTTAGGTTAGAAGGTTAAGTGACTTAGTTCGTAGCATCATATAGCTGGAATATATTACAAGTTGGAATTGAAGTCAGGCTTCCTAACTGAGGTAAACTTTTTATCTGCATTGTTTTCATAAGCTCTTTCATAAGCTGATGATTACTCACATTTGATTCAATTTCAAAAATAGTTATGGAATATCTCAGATGCATTAGTACTTCACAAAATTATAATTATATATTATTTGCTGTCACTGAATATGCTTAGATTTGCAGGGATTGTTCCACAAAGGCCAATTATTTCATTACTTCCTTATTCCAGAAGATCTGACAAGTACCATCAGATAAAATACTGGTGATTGCTTTGTGTTGCTTAGGGCAACAACAGGTGTGGACAGTAAAGACTTTTTTTTTTTTTTTTTGAAAAGAATAAATATTTGATCTTCTTGGTTCCTCTTTCCTGTTAAAATATAATTACTAAAATAACACCATAAGTATTTATGCCAACATATTTTCTGTGCCACAAGGTGGGGGAGACATTACAGTTCAAGAATCATAAGCAGTAACTTCAGCTGTTGACAATTTACCTATCTTTAATTTGTATTTCCTTCACTACAGCTAAGTGGTTAAAAAACCCAAACCCCCCAAAAAACAAACAAACAAAAAAAGACCTGTATTCTGTAGCCCTGAATCTCTTCTGGACACAGGAGCTTTCTGAACTACAACCATTCAATAAGCCTTAGGACTTTAGAACAGTGGATAAGAAAGTTTTAATCACTATTTATTCATTATCTGTTTCAGACTTTCCTAACTTCAGAATCAGGCCTCTCTATACTTGGTAACTTCACCTCAATCCCTACTCAATGCTTTTCAGCTCCATTTTGTGCATTGTCTTTCCCAATTAGAATGTGAGGACCTTGTGAGAAGGGGTAATTCTTTGTTTGTTTGTTTGTTTGTATTTACATTTCCAGTACTTACCATAATGCCTAGCTAGAAAGAAGCACTTAATAAATTATGTCTACTCTCAAGTTCCTGGTGAATAAATCCCATAGGTAAGCACATGGTCCTGCAGTATATCTTGAAGAATGGAAAAAAGTGAGAAGAAGCAGGCAAAAAGGGCTAAGTGGCTATGGCTCATTTATATATGGAAGTACAAAGAGTATTTCAATCCAATGAAATCCATCTTTATAACGCTCTAAACTAATCAAATCATCTTGGGGGAACTGTAGTGAGGAGTAGTCTCCAAGAGTTAGCCTGCTCATCTTTGGTAAGACATACTCACTGAAATTTAATCAGCTTTAGTTTGTCTTCTGCCCGGTCCCTTAATAAGGGGAAGTATGGATAATCAAACAGTGGCTATTGTTCTATGTCTTGCCACGGGATCCAGAGAGCTCTGGAGGGGAAAGTGAGGCTGGTGATGTTCCACAGCCCTTCCTCCCTCAAATCCTATTCACTTGAATGTCATAGAATCACCTCCCTAATCTCATGGTCTTCTTTGATGGATAATCAAAAAGCTCATCTGATTGATCAAGGAATTTGCCTGACTAGTCCTTCCCATACTCTTAGGACATATGACAAAACTTGAAGTTATGTTTATTACTAAGAACCTTAGATTTGGAAGGTATTTCTAACCTTTCAATTCCTTAAGAGAAAGGAGAAAATTGTGGAAGAAAGAGAAGAAAATAGCATACCCATGACAGGAACCATTATGAGAAGAAAGAGAGCAGGTCTCATAGATATTTTATCATAGAGACAATATCATATGATATATTATAATGATAGATTACATCTATCATTATAATTTTAATTATATTATATATAATTATAATATATAATATACATTATTAATAATAATATAACAATAATAATAGAACCTCAGATTCTCAGGCCCGTGTGTGTGTGTGTGTGTGTGTGTGCACACGTGTGTGTGTGTATGCGTGCACGCATGTGCATGTTTATTTCTCATTATAAGCAGTCAGGTGACACAGAGAATGGAGCACTGGACCTGGAGTCAGGGAGATGAGTTCAAATCGGATTGTAGACCACTGACTATCTGTGATCTTGGGCAAGCCTCTTCCCATTTTGTTTTCAAATAGTTTATATATTATTTGAGAGTAATTGTTCTGCACATGTTTGGTAGAATTAATTTATAAATTCATCTAATCCTGGGAATTTTTTTCTTAGAGAGCTCATTGATAGCTTGTGCAATTTTTTTCCCTAAGATTTTTAAGTATTTTATTTTCTCTTCCGTTAATCTAGGAAATTTATATATTTGAAAAAAAATTTTATTGATTTTGCTTAAGTTTCAGTGTTACTGGCATATCATGTGGCAAAAAATCTAATAATTGCTATAATTTCATCTTTATTGTTGAGGCATTCTTTTAATTTTTTAAAAAAGGAAATTAATTAATAGTTATTGTTTTTTTCATAAAAACAGCTTCTTCATTAGTTCAATTTTTTTTAAAAAAAACTCAATTTTATTAACCTTTCCTTTGATTTTTAATATTTTCACTTTGGGATTTAATTGTGGATTTTTCTAGATTTTTAGTTGCATGCCCAATTTATTGAGTTCTTTCTTTGTTTTTTTGATGTATGCATTTAGAGATAGACATTTCCCTCTAGGAACTGCTTTGGTTATAAAACAAATTTGGTATTTTGTCACATTGTAATTTTCCTTAATGAAATTATTGTTTATATTATTTGCTTTTTGATGTACTACTTCTTTAAGATTCAATTATTCACCTATCAATATATTTTAATTTATACTTAAAATTTTGGCTTATTTTTGCATTTGTTTGTGAAGTCTTTAATGCCTTGATAACATGGCATTTTGTGAAGGTGCTCTATGAAGCTGAGAAAAAAGTATTCTCCAGAAATCTATCATATCTAACTGTACTAAAATTCCATTCATCTCCTTAAATTATTTCTTACTTATTTTGTGGTTAGATTTATCCAGATTTAAGAAGGAAAAGATAAGATCCTCACTAGTATAGTTTTACTGTCTATTTTTCTCCTGTAATTCAGTTAATTTTTTCTTAAAGTAAGAAGTGCATACATATTTAATGTGTGGGAGTATGCATGTGTGTATTTTGTCCTTTTTTTGTACCAATTCAAATCAGAGTGAGGCTCAATTGTGACCTCCCCCCTTTGTCGGTAAAAGACCTTCCTTGTGTGCCTCTTGCATATGAGATAATTTCCCCCCTTTTTTTCTTCCTTCCAATGCATCCCTTTTTCTTATTCATACATTTTTTTTTGCTATCATCTCAACATAATCAACTCATTCTTATTCCCTTTAGGAAGTCAGAGATCTTCTAACTTCTCTAATAACAATAAAGGTCTTAGGAGTTATATGTGTTTTCTTTCCATATAAATATACAAACAATTTAACCTTGTTGAGTTCCTTATGATTTTTCTTTTATATTTACTTCATTTTTTTTTGCTTCTCTTGAGTCTTGTATTTGAAAGTCAGATTTTCTACTCACATCTGGTCTTCTCATCAGGAATGCTTGAAAGTCCTCTATTTCAATAAATATCATTTTTCTTCTTGAAGGATTATACTCAATTTTGCTGGATAAATAATTCTTGGATGTAATTCTAGATCATTCACCTTCTGTAATATCATACTCTAAGCCCTCCACTACTTTAACATTGTTGTTGTTGTTCAGTTGCTTCAGTTTTGTCCTCTTCATAATGCCATCTGGGGTTTTCTTGGCAGAAATACTGCAATGGTTTGACATTTCTTTCTCCAGATCATTTTCCAGATGAGGAAACTGAGGCAAACAGGGTTAAGTGACTTACCCAGGGTCACACAGCTAGGAAGTGTCTGATGCTGGATTTGAACTCAGCAAGAAGAGTTTTTCTGACTTCGTTTGGTACTCTATCCACTGTACCACTTAGCTGCCCATCCTTTAATATGATAATTGCTAAATTTTTGTGAGATCCCTTCTAATGCTCCACAGTAGCCATAGTCCATGTGGATTTTTTTTTGGACATTTGAAATATTTTCCCTTTGATCCAGAAGTTCTAGGAATTTGTGTATAATATTTCTGACAGTTTTCATTTTGAAATCTCTTTCAGAAAATGATTGGTAGATTCTTTGTATTTCTATTTTATACTCTGTTTCCGGGATATCAGGGTGGTTTTCCTTGATAATTTCTTACAATATGTTACCTAAACTTTTTGATTGTGCCTTTCAGGTAACCCAATAATTCTTAAATTATCTCTCCTCAATTTATTTTTCAGATCAGTTGTTTTTGGTTTTGTTTGTGTTTTTTAATGAGAGTGAATTTTACCTTATGTTATTGTTTATTGCTGTCTCATGGGGTCATTAGCTTCCATTTGTTCAATTCTAATTCTTAAGGAATCATATTCTTTGTGGAATTTTTTGTAACTCTTTTTATTTGATCAATTCTGTGGGGGGGTTAAGATATTATTTTCTTCAGTATTTTTGTGCCTCTTTTATCAAGTGGCTATTTGTATTTTCATATTTTTCTTGGAATACTCTCATTTCTTTTCCCAATTTTTCCTCTACCATTCTTATTTGATTTTTAGATTTTTAAAAATTTTAGCTATCTCAGGAATTCTTATTTTATTTATATTAAATTTACATTTTTCTTTGAAAATCCTTGTAGATATTTTGACATCATTATTTTTTTCTGAATTATGTTTTGATCTTCCTGTTACCACAGTAGCTTTATATAATTGGACTCCTTTTTATTATTTGTCCATTTTTCCATTGTATTTCTTCACTTTGATCTTTATTTTAAAATTGGATTATGCTTCTGGGATGGGGAAAGAAGGAGGAAGGAGTGCACCAAGATTCAGGCTTTTCCCCCACTAATCTTTTGAGAGCTACTTCTCCAATTCTTATCTTTTGGGGTTTTTTGAAATGAATTCTTTTTATTTTATATTAAAACTTTTAATTTTCAAAACATATGCATGGATAATTTTCAACATTCACCCTAGCAAAACCTTATGTTCCAAATTTTTTCCCTCCCTTCCTCCCAGCCCCCTAGATGGCAAGTAATCCAATATATGTTAAAACATGTGAAATCCTTCTATACATATTTCCACAAATATGCTGCACAAGAAAAATTAGATCAAAAAGGGAAAAAAATTGAATAAGAAAACAAAATGCAAATGAACAACAACAAAAAGAGTGAGAATGTTATGTTGTGATCCACATTCAGTTCCCATAGTCTCTCTGGGTATAGATGGCTTTCTTCATCACGAGATCATTGAAACTGGCCTCAATAATCTCATTTTTGGAAAAAGTCACATCCATCAGAATTGATCCTCATAGAATATTGATGTTGCCATGTACAATGATCTCCTGGTTCTGCTCATTTCACTTTGTATCAGTTCATGTAAGTCTCTCCAGGCCTCTCTGAAATCATCCTCCTGATCATTTCTTACAGAACAATAATATGCCATAACTTTTATACACTGTAACTTATTCAGCCATTCTTTAGCTGATGGGCATCCACTCAGTTTCCAGTTTCTTGCTATAAACATTTTTGCATATGTGGGTCCTTTCCTGTCCTTTAAGATCTCTTTGGGATGCAAGCCCAGTAGAAACACTTGTGGATTAAAGAATATGCACAGTTTGAAAACTCTTTGGACATAGTTCCAAATTGCTCTCCAGAATGGTTGGATCAGTTCACAACTCCACCAACGATGTATTAGTGTCCCAGTTTTCTCTCATCCCTCCAACATTGATCATTATCTTTTCCTGTCATCTTACCCAATCTGAGAAGTGTATAGTGGTACCTCAGAGTTGTCTTAATTTGCATTTCTCTGATCAATAGTGATTTAGAGCAACTTTTCATATGAATAGAAATGGTTTTAATTTCTTCACCTGAAAATTGTCTATTCATATCCTTTGACAATTTATCAGAGAATGGCTTGCATTCTTATAAATTTGAGTCAATTATTTATATAATTTAGAAATGAGGCCTTTATCAGAATGCTTGAATGTAAATTTTTTCCCAGTGTATTGTTTCCCTTCTAATGCATTATACAAAACCTTTTTGACTTAATATAATCAAAATGATCCATTTTGTATTCAGTAATATACTCCAGTTCTTTTTTTGGCCACAAATTCCTTCCTTCTCCATAGATTTGAGAGATAAAGTATCCTTTGTTTTTCTAATTTGCTTATAATATCACTCTATATGTCTAAATCATGAACACATTTTGACCTTATCTTGGTATAGAGTGTTAGCCATGGGTCAAGTTATAGTTTCTGCCATACTAATTTCCAATTTTCTCAGCAGTTTTTGTTAATAAAAAAGGGAGAAGTGAGTTCTCCCAAAAGCTGGGTCTTGGGGTTTGCCAAACATTAGATTACTATAGTCATTGACTATTTTGTCCAACAACCCTAACCTGTTCCACTGACTGACTACTTTATTTCTTAGCCAGTACCAAATGGTTTTGATGACTGCTGCTTTATAATATAGTTTTAGGTCTGATACAGTTAGGCTACCTTCATTTGCATTTTTTCATTAATTCCCTTGAAATTTTTGACCTTTTGTTTTTCCAGATGAACTTTGTTATTTTTTTCCCCTAGATCTGTAAAATAATTTCTTGGGAGTTTGACTGGTATGGCACTGAATAAGTAGATTACTTCAAGTAGTTTTGTCATTTTTATTATATTTCCTTGACCTACCCTGGAGCACTTGATATTTTTCTAATTGATTAGATCTGACTTTATTTGTGTGGAAAGTATTTTGTAATTGTGTTCATATAGTTCCTGACTTTGCCTTGGCAGGTAGACTCCCAAATATTTTATATTATCTACAGTTATTTTAATTGGGAATTTTTTTTTGGGGGGGGAAGTTTTAGGTGTTTCAAGTTGGCGTGATTTTGGGAGAAGCATGATTACTGTTCCTTTGTGAGTGAAAACAAAACTGCTCTTCAGAGCCCTTGATTTCCTTTCTGCCCTAGAACCATGTTTTAGAAGTAGGAATAGGCAATAGAATTGACAAGCAGTGCCCTGTCCTATACTCCAATGCTACAACAGTCACAAGATTACTTTATATCTCGGGTTTGACAGTTCTCAATACTGCTGCTACTGTTGTAACCACTTTCAGGGCCCATTGTTTACTGTTGCTTTAGTCCCACCCAAGTAGCACAGATGTGTCATTCTAACCTCCTAAATTATCAGGCTGGGAAAATGTTCCACTCCATCTTTTCAGAATTCAATTAAGTTGGTTGGAGGGGAATGTTAGAGGAGTTCAACTGCTTCCTCCACTCTGCCATCTTGGTTCCAACCCTGAAAAATCTTCCACATACCTTTCAATCAACTGTGTGTCAACTATAGAATATGTTTTGCAAAAAACTTACTTTTGTAAAAGTAACTTTTTTTGTAAAAACAAAGACATCTTTGTCATGTGTGGTGCATTTTACAGATTGTCATAGAGCATTTTATGTAAATGAAAAATTAGTTATATAGCTTGATAATATATATTTTTAAATCCTCTCAGTTGTATTTGTTATATAGTAATACTTTCTCTGATTTCCCCCTTTGCCCCAGTCATTTGTTATATTCCTTTTTCCAGATAGCTTGGAAATTGCCATTTCAATGCTCTCAAAATTTTATTAAGTATAGTATGCATTTCCTCTTTGTATACTTGGTCTATTTCCATTACTTATTTTTCTAAATTAATTAATTAATTTTAACACACATTGCTTTATGAATCATGTTGGAAGAGAAAAATTAGAATAAAAGGAAAAGGAGAAAAACAGAAAAAAGAAGTGAACATAGCATGTGTTGATTTATATTTAATCTCCATGGTTCTTTTTCTAGATGCAGCTGGCATTTCCTGTCTAAAGTCTACTGGAATTGCTTTAGATCACTGAATCACTGAGAAGAACCAAATCTTTCAGAGTTGATCATCACACATGCTTGTTGTTATTGTGTACAATGTATTCCTGGTTTTGCTTATTTTGCTCGGTATCAGTTCATGCAAATCTTTCCAGGCCTTTCTAAAATCAGCTTGTTCATTTTTTATAGAAAAATAACATTCCATTACCTTCATATGCCACAACTTGTGCAGCCATTCTCCAATTGATAGGCAGCCACCCATTTTCTAATTTTTTAATCAGCAAAAATAGCTTCTTACAAAAATTTTTGCACAGGTGAGTCCTTTTCCCTCTTTTATGATTTCTTTGAGATATAGGCCAGATCCAATAACGGCACTTTTGAGTCAAAGGGTATGCACAGTTTTATAGCCCTTTGGGAATAGCTTATTCTCCAGGATGGATGGATTATTTCACAACTCCACCAACAATGCTTTAGTATCCCAATTTTTCCACATCCTTTTCAATATTGATCATTATCTTTTCCTGTCATTTTAGACAATCAGAGAAGTGCAAGGCAGTACTCAGAGTTGTTTTAATTTGCCTATCTCTAATCAATAATGATTTAGAGCATTTTTTTTTCATATAACTAAAGGTGGCTTTAATTTTTTCATCTGAAAATTGTCTTTTCTTTTCCTTTGACCATTTATCAACTGGAGTATTTCTATTCCTTTATGTAACATTTCCACGCTTTAGTTAGTACACTGGGTGGAGCCAAGATATTAGAATTCAATGGTTCAGCTAAAACTGGTGGGAAAATATTCATAGAAATTTTGACAGAGTAATTCCATTTTTTATCTAATTTTTTTTTCTTTTCTTTGATCTATAAATGCTTTTTATAATCTGGCTCAACTTAGTCTCATGATACACTGTAAACTCATATTTCTTTCCCTCATTTTTTAATATCTTATGAGGCAATACTTCTCATAATCTTCTATCATCTGTTTGAAAGGAATATTTGTTTAGTAAAATTGTCTCTTGACTCTTGACTTCTTCAGTTAAACCCATTAAACTTCTATAGAAAATGTTGATAATCTTTATCAATGTGTTTTCCTTAATGAATTTCCCACTTTTCAAACATCAATAACTTATTTGAAGACGTCAGGTTGGAGCTTTTGTAACTATATGCTCTATCTTTTCTTTCAAAATTTTCATATCTTTATTCTGTCTTCTAGTTTAGTGTTGAATTTAATTCAACATTTAGCAAGTAGATAGTCTGACTTTACAATTTCAACTGATTTACAAATAATTCCTACACTGATTTAGCAGTTATTTCTTTTAATGCTCACCAAATCTATTACCTTCCAAATCTTTTCTAAAAGAAACCATTCATGATTCATAGGAATGAGGCTTCTGGGTAGTCCACAAGCTCTACAAGTCTTTGTTTTAATAAGGAGATGAAATGACTGTTCTTAATACCAATATTATATTGCTTCTAAGATACAAATTTGACACTGTGACAGAAAATTCTACTTGTATGTAATTTCTAGAAAATAATTTCCTAGTGGATCACTTTTACAAGCTTAAGATAACTGACATCCTTCCACTAAAACTCCTATCTTCCAGTGTTCTAGTATATATGAATACCTAAATATACATTTTGTGATAGCTTCTTTTATCTTAAAGATAGAGTTATGATAGAAAATACCTGTTGGCAGCTGTTGCTATTTCAATTGTCCAGCTACTGTTTCTTATCTCCCTTGCATGCTGTTTTTCTTTCAGTATTATCTGTCTCCCACTCTATTGCTTCTTTTTTTCTCACCTCAAAGGTCTCCTAATTGAATTGTGTCAAAGCAATTGAAAAGTGGTACTTCAGCAAATTACTGTCAGACATTTTGACCTTAGGGCTAGTCAGGCTTTTCTCCTGAAAGGAAATGTTATATGTTGGTAGAAGTTTAAAAAAAATAAAGGAAAATAAGCTACACATTGAAAAGATCCCTTAACACATTATTTACAAACACAAATAAAGAAAAGAAAACATAATAGTATCATTTGAAATTAATAAACATCAATTATTATTTAATAATTAATTAATCTCTTTAACCTTTACCTTCTTTAATTATAAAGTAAAAGAGGGATTAGGCTAAATTATATCAAATTCTCTTTTTCTAAAAATCTATGATTTTATGAAATTTAAGCTTGAGGTACTCTGATAATATTAAAACTGCACTGTGGCAAGTACATTTTTACAAAACTTCAAGGTTGACAAAACTATTGCTAGTAAAGTAGGTAGTCCACAAATTTAAATTCCTATTTTACATATGAGGATAACAAAGAATAGAGGTTCAATGATTTGTTCATTGTCACATACCTTAACCTAGTATTCAAACTGAGGTGTTAGAAATCTTTCACTACACAATTTATCTAGTAAATTCAACAAATACTTCTTAATAGCCTCCTTCAAGGTCAGTTTTGAGGCAGGCAGGGGATATAAAGACAAAAACAAATAAACAAAGAAAACAAAATGATCTCAAGGGAGTTACATTCTACTGAAAGTGGGAGTGCAGGTGAGGTCACATTTAAATAAGTGCACAGATAATTGGTGAGTAGGGAACAATGTGAAATAAGACTGGTAAGGGTAGGTGCGATCCAGATTATGGAGGACTTGAACAGCAGGCTAAAGAGTTTGTATTTTATCCAAAAAAGCAATCGAGGACAATTGAAGAGTTTTGAGAAAAAAAAATATGAAGATGTTCAGCTTAATGTATCCAAACAACTATTTTGGCAGCTAGGTGGAGGACTGATAGAAGGAAGGAGATACTTGTAATTTTTGCAAGGAGATTGATTTTGAGGTAATTACAATAGACTAAGTAATAAATTATGGGGGGACTGCTTTAGGTTTGTAATAATGTGATTAAAGAGAAGAGGTAAATGCAAGAGATTTTGTGGAAGGAGAAACAAGATTTAGCAACTAATTGAATATTGGGAGTAAGGGGTAAGAAGGAATCTCAAATAACTGAAGTCATGATTCTGAGTAACTAGGAAGATGGAGGTACATTTCCCAGACAAAAGTAAAAGATAAGAAGGTCCATTTTGAACTTACTGAATTTGAGATACTCTTGAAAAACCTAGGTAAAGATATAGGACTAAAAATATTTGGGTTAGACATACAGAGTTTGAGAATCATCTTTGTGAAGATGGTAATTACATACAGAGGAGCAAATAGTTCCCCAATAGAGAGAATGTAGCAAGATGTTTCTCCATTAGCATGAGACATGCACATACATGTATCTATATACATGTATTCATACACACATATGCATTTATAATACACATCTATATACATACAAGTGAGTACTAAATGTATACATTAATGCATATAAAGTCAGAGAACCAGAAGCAAGATATTTTAGTGAACAGAGAGCTGGTCTCAATCAGGAAAACCTGCTTCTGCTGCATAATAACTATGTGATTTGGGGTAAGTCCCTTAATCTCTTAGGATATTAGGAAACCCTGTCAGGTGATCAGTGGCAGTGAAACTGTTGGCTTGCCCGGTAGAAGGAGTTTCTGAAGCCAAGGCTTGTCTTTACCAATAAAATTGCATGTTTAGTCACTACCCCTATCAAGACTTACAAAGAGGTTTAAAAACTTTGCATTTGAATCTCATAATAACTCTGTGTGGGATATTCAGACACTCATCTGAATTATCAATACTTCAGAGGTATCCCCAGGTAAAGGACAAAGGCTTTATTCCAGACCTCATGAGAACCAGGCAGTCCCACAATGGATCAAATAAGTTGTCCAGATTTGGGAGAGTCACTGTCCAGCACATACCTGTGATTTTTATACAATCTGAACAAAGAAAGTCCCAAGCCCACCCCCTTTTCCCTTACATACATTCTGATTGGTTATATATATTCCACTTTCCCTTATTCAGAGACTGGAATGTTGACAGCCTATAAATCAAACTACTATCTGCTTTCCCCCCTTGAGCACATGATTCTCCAGAAATCAAAACTTAGGCCCTCAGGCTTTGCTTAATCTAGTCAATAGTTGTGAGAGGTCTTCACTTCGATTTTTACACTCAACTCTATCAGGTAAGTAGTACAAACATCTTTATTTATCTCCATTTTATAGTTAGCAAAACTGAAATTCAGATAAGTGTAAGATGACCTACCCAAAATTACACAGCTCCTAAGTAGCAGAGTTGGGACTCAGACCTTCTCATTCTCAGAGAATTTTCACTCTAAATGTGGTGCTCTTTCCCATACAGCATTCTATGTCTCTAAATTAACCCAACAAGCATATATTTATTATCTACTATGTGCCAAGGGTCTAACAATTTGTATTTATGTGACTTCCCTATGAAATGTCATTTGATCTTTGTAACATCCTCATGACAGCATTGTTATTGCTGCTGTTCTTGAAGGGGAATATGGAATTGTGAGGGAATTTCCATTATGGATAAAAAGCCACACCTGCTTTGCCATTTACAATCTTAACTAAGTAGAACCTTTGAAACTCAAACATAGGAATTAAGAGAAACATGAAAAGGTAAGCAGAAATAAATAATTATTAAGGATTAAACAAGGGTAAACTCCTTATATTCAAATATGAGGAAATAAGAAATGTGTCTGCTTTGAACCTTCTCCTCATCTGGACTCATGGAGTCTAATTAGGAAAAACTTGGGGATAGTTTTATGTCTTGCTGATCTTAAGAGAAGAATGGAAAGAGAGGGAAACATATACTCTGGGGGAGAGGAAAGAGAAGGAAAGGAAAATTGTCTCATATAATCAGGGTGCATAAGTAGATTTCTTTACAAAGAGAAGAGAATAGGGGAAAACTGTTGACACTTAAACTTAACTCACAAGTGAACTGGTCACAATAAAAAATACACACACATACACAGGCCCACAGAATTAGTACATAAATATATTTTACTCACTAGGGCAATAGAAGGGAAAGAAGATAATGGAAAGAGGGAATTAAAAGGATGATAGAAGAAAAGAGAGATTGATCATAGCAAAACAAATTGTAATTAAGGACATAAAAATATTTATCTCTGTCAGAATATGTTATCTGTCAAGGAATGGGAATTTGAAAGGGTGTCAATGAATGAACAAATCACAGTATATAAAGATGATAGAAAACTATTGTGCTATAAGAAATGATACAGGGGATGGTTTCAGAGAAACCATCTGATATGATGAACTGATACAGAGTAAAGTGAACAGAACCAGAAGGAGCAATTTATATATTGATAACAATATGATAAAGACAAGCAACTTTAAAAGAATTTGAACCCCAATCAATATATAACAATCAACCACATATCCAGAAGACTAATGATAATGCATGTTGCCACCTCCCAAAAGAAAAATGAAGAACTTGGAATATAAAATGAGCTTTGTGCACACACATGTGTACATATACACATATATATTTGTATATACATTTATACATATACATAGCTATTTTTAAATATGGGCAATGAAAAAATGTTATATTTGATTATACACATTGGTAATAGAGGTTCTGTTTTTCTTTATTTTTTAATTGGGAGAGGGAGCTTAGAGTGAGAGGGAGAGGAGGTGGATTTTTGCTGATTGTAAAAAAGTAAGTATAAGTGTTTTAAAACAACCAACAAGCATTTAAATAGATATTATGTCCAAGGCACTGTGCCTGGAACTGGGGAATTTAAAGACAAAACAAACACGATATGACTGGCTCCCCCAAAAGCTAGAAATCAAGGTTAGAATTGTGTTTAATATCGATTATGACTTTATAACTTCAGGAGAGGTCACTGGCAAGTTCACATAGACTGAAGTGACACAAAGGGCACTGTCGGCTCCTGACTTTAATTTGTGCTCCTTAAACAGCTCTTTGCTCAGCACTTCCTCTGCGTCACTGCCATTACTGCTAATGGGAGTTATATACACTCATCAAATGAACAGATCCCTGATAATTGTGGGATTCTGTATTTGAAAAGCAAAGTAACATTTAATGTTTCAGACTTTTGTGAAGCCTTCCTGACTGCCTTATTAATTGGGTCTCATTTTGGTAATCACTGTTCTCTCCTCCAAGTGGTTATTTCAAAATGGCAAAGGGACCGATGTTAGTATTATATGTTTTAGGACATACATTTGCATCCGTCATAAAATTTAATTTATACTTTGGCCAAACAATTTTAACAGTTGCTATAAAATCATTTATTTGATAATAGTTTTTACAGCCATATTGAATGCAGCAGGAGACAAGCTTAATAGTACTTGTATCCACAACAAATTTTAAGCTATTATTTCCACATCCTAAATGCTTTTGACACATCCATGGACCAGTCAAATTCTTACTGATTGTTATTTATAGTTAGCTAAAAATTGATTCGTCACGTGCAGTGCATTTTTTTCTGAATAGATTTGATTTTAAAACCTCAATTTCTTTTTTTTCTCTTCTTGAGTTTTAATGTTTGCAAATGACAGAAAAACAAAGAAAAGAAAACCTTATATTCTACAGAATAGTTTGCTATGATCATAAATATGGTGCTTCATGGAATAAGTTAGTTCTAAAACAATGAAGAGAAAAGGTGAAGGTATAAAGGTATAGATGTAGATTTTAAGAAAATGGAATTTTAGACGTTGCAAAATATTTACGTGACTGTGTGAATGGAAATATAAACTTCAAGGGAAAATTACAGTAATATCAAATACCTGTGATTTAGTGGTGTGGAAACTCTTGCAAGATGAGAACTAATATACAGTCTTGGAAAGTTTCCTGAGGGTCAGAAAGTTTAATTGATTTGTCTGTGATCACACAACCAGTGTCAGAGGCAGATTTTAAATCCATGATTTCCTGATTCTAAATCTTGTACTCTATTCACCATTCTATACTATTTCTAATAAATGATCATTCAAAATAATAATTTCTGTAGGAAAATAGAATAACAATATAATATTGGATCATTGTTTTTAATCTTTCTTATGACTCCATTTGGTAGCAGTATATTTGATGAGTTATATTAATTTACATGAACAGAACATCTCTTAGAATAACTTTGAAGTGATTCAATTTAAGTGATATCAAGCTTGAGAACCTCTTTTAGGCCAAATCATCAATTACATAGGAAATAAAAATTCTCTGAAACATTTGTTATTGATTTTTGAAAGAATTCAAAATGATTAATTTTTTATTAATGAAATACTTTTTCAATGTGATAAATTAATAGTATGTCAATGAACATAAAAATAGGGATTAGGTTTGTGATTTCATTGATTTGGATAAGGAAACTCCCTTTACTAAAGACAGTTGACATCTCTACAATTTATACTGTTAAATTAGTGTCACACAGGGTTATGCAGTGTCAGCACACTTGAACTCAGGTCTTCTTAGTTCTAAGGCCACATATAGAATTACTGTGTTACATGACCTTTCATTACTGCACATGTGAGAAGGAAATAAATTGAATAATGCAAATTTGGAAATGAACAACCAGATATATGTATCTATTTCACAAGGGTTTTAAGAGGAAAGCATATTATAAATAAAAAAGTATAACGTAAATGGAAGTTGTGATGGTTGACACACCCACACATATATGGACAAAGATGGGAATGGAAATAACCTATCATACTGCCCACAGGCAGCGAACAAGGCTTATAACTGGCAAGCAACAAACCCCACAATTAAGGTATATTTCTTCCTTTTTAACAACAAAATGTTGAACAATAAACACTTTCTGAAGAGCAAAGGAATGAACTTGGTGCCTTGCCATATATCCTGCTGATGTGTTTTTGGGACCCCTGGGAATTTCTGTCTTCCCTTTTGCTGTAATCTCTGTAGTGATGGGAGTCACTATATGTCTGAATTCTGAGACATGGGTTCAATGGTCTTTTCAGGTGCCCTAAGACCACTCTGAAGTGGTCTTCACCCTATCTTTACATCATCTTCCATTATTAGAATATGACCTCCTTAGCACAGTGCATGACATATAGTAAATAATCATCTTTTTTTCTTCTTTCACTTATTCATTCATTCACTTATTTCATTCCCTTAGTGCCAACATTTAATTTGACTAAGTTATCTGACTCCTTTGCCCTGTTTTATTCCTTTGTGGAAAAAAAAAAAAAAGACTGAGCACCAGGCTTGAAGTCAGGAGGACCTGAGTTCAAATCTGGTCTCAGACACTTAACACTTACTAGTTGTGTGACCGTGGGCAAGTCACTTAACCCCAATTGCCTCAGCAAAAAAAGAAAAAAAGAAAATAAAAAAGACTATTGCTTCATCATAGTTTTTATGAATTATCATAGTCCATGAGAAAAATTTATGAATCTACTACTACTATGACTACAACTACTTCTACTGTTGCTTCCCTTGCTGCTACTCAGGAATCTATGATTTTATTAGTTTGGGAATTCCATCCAACTTTTCAGGTCAAAATCCATGTTTTCCTTTTCATCCTATATGATGACACTTGACCATGTTTTCCCAAAGGTTCACCATAGGAGATATTGGAACACTTCCTCAATTTTTCTTGAAATTTCAAGAGTACCAATAGATCTTTCTGTATGTCTATATAATAATCCCTTGCTCTAGTCATATAAACAATAATCTTATTTTCCTGTCATACAATTCCTTGCTGGCATCCTTTGCTCCTGTTGTTTAAAGCTCCTTGGTGGTTATATGTTGTAGCTTGCTTGCTAACTATGTACCTCTCTATTGCCTCCTGGGTGATACTCATTTCTAGTTCTTTGGATGTAGTGATACATCACATCTCACTACCATGGAGCAAAACTGATAAAATGTTAGTTTTGGAACTTTCAAGGGAAAGTCAGTAAGAGGGTTTTGCTTCTCAGAAATAATCCAGTCCATTTAATGTCTCTTTTTCAAACCAAGGTATATCTCCATCATTCCATCCAGCGAGATAATTCAGAATCATTCAGGAGTGAATTAAGTCTTTGATAATAACATTAGCTAAGACATAAAACAGGAAGATGTGTGCATACCAAATGTTTGCAACTGTAATGGAAGAACTCTAGGCCAAAATCTACTTTGAAGAATGATTGCTGAATGCAATAAGGTCTCAGATATTGCTATTTGCATATGACATTTTATTGATTTCAACAAGCCCTAAGGAATTATAGAATCTCATGGAAGAGATATTCAAATTGGTTAGGTCTGACTATCCATACAGGAAAAAATAAGTGGATGGAGAATGTTTATTTCCACATTTTATTATTCATTTTAATGGAAATCTTATGGAATTGATCAAACAATGTATATCTGAGACAATATCATTATAGTGCTTTATATTCATATTATCTCATTTAATACTTATAACAACTCAAAAAATTAAGTATTATGGATGTGTATGACAGGAATAAGCATTTATTAAACAATTACTATGTGCCTAGCATTCTGCTAAGTACTTTACAAATATCTCATTTTATCTTCACAGCAATTTTTTGAGGAAACAGAGTAATCCATTCAGAGTCACATCACCAGAGTCCAAGACCATATTGAGTTGATGACTTCCTCATTCTGGCAACAGCATTCTTTTTATAGATGTTCTATAGAACATTATTTGTATTATTAGGATATTATTGGGATGCTAAGTGGCAATGATGGCTATAAGGAAATGCCTTGCAGAGATTTGTAACATGAGTAATATTATTATTGGTTTTAATTTTAACTATCTTGGAATACTGGCTAGAGTACTGAACTTGGATTTAGGAAGATTTGACTTTCCGAGTTCAAATCTGGCCTTAGACACTAGCTCTGTGACCCCTGAAAAGGCAATTCACCCCGTTTGTCTCAGTTTCCTCATCTAGAAAATGAGTTAGAATAGAAAATGACAAAACACTTCAGTATGTTTGCCAAGAAAACTCAAAATGGAGTCATGAAGAGTTATGACTGAAAAATGACTGAAAAGAGGTATTGTAGGAAGTCTTAACCCTATTTTACATTTAAGTATAGTTTGGCTAATAAGGGAACAGATCTTATTGTTGGATTTTGCATTGTATTCTCTGTCTACTTGTAATGAGTAGAGGCTGGGTGAGCCAGTTTCCAGAAACATATGATTACTTTCAGTAAAGGGGTCCTGCCCCTCCAGAATATATGCAAGTATTGTGTGACTATTTTCTGTCAGCTAACTGTGGGGTGATGAAAAGCCTTTTTATAAGTTTCTGAGCTGGCATTGAGCAGGCATACAAAAGGCACAAAGAAGCAAAACATTTCTCCATAGTGGCTCTTCATATGAGGAAGAAAAAAAATGCTATAACCCTCCAGGTAGGGACCCCTTCCTCTATCCAGTAACCATCTAACCATGAATACATGGTGCTTTTATTTCTTCCATATCTAGTATATCTTCTTTCATGATCTTAGGTAAATTGGGATCAGAGAGAAAACAGAAAAAAATTAAGACTTTAAGAGTTATAAAATGTGACATAATAATGACTATAATCTACTGTTTGATAAACCCAAAGACTCCAGTTTCTCATAACTGACTATTTGACAAAAACTGAAGCAAAACTGGAAAATAAAATGTCAGAAACTCAACAGAAACTTACAGCTCACACCCCATCCAAAATAAGATCAAAATGGGTACATGATTTAAGTATAAATGGTGATGCTATAAGCAAAAGAGGAGAGCAAAGGATATTTTGCCTATGAGATTTGGGGCAAAGGGACGATTTTATGGCTAATGAAGAATTAAAGAACAATATGAAATGCAAAATGGATAACTTTAATTACATTAAATTAAAAAAGATTGTACACAAACAAAACAAAACAGTAGAAAACTGGGGAAAATGTTTTTGCAACCAGTGTTTCTTATAAAACCCCCATTTCTAAAATATTTATAAAGAATTGAAACAAATTTGTAAGAATACAAAACATTCCCCATTAGATAAATGGTCAAAGGACACAGAAAATTTTCAGATGAAGAAATAAAGCCATGTATGGTACTGTACTGTACTGTACTGTACTGTAAATCACTATTGATTAAAGAAATGCAAATTAAAACAACTCTGAGGTACCACATCATACTTATCAGATTGACTAAGGTAACAGGAAAAAAATGATAAATGTTGGAGGGGATGTGGGAAAAATTGGGACATTAAATGCATTATTGGTGTAATTGCAAAATGATCCAACCATTCTGGAGAGCAATTTGGAACTATGGCCAAAGAGCTATAAAATTGTGCAAATGCTTTGATCCAACAATGCCACTACTGGATCTGTATCCCAAAAAAATCATAAAGGAGGGGAAAGGACCCATATGTGCAAGCATGTTTGGAGAAGTTCTTTTTGTAGTAGCAAAGAATTAGAAAATGAATAGATGTACATCAACTGGGGAATAATTGAATAAGTTATGGTATATGAAAATAATAGAACATTATTATTCTATAAAAAGTGATGAACAGGCTGATTTTAGAAAGGCATGGAAATATTTACATAAACTGATTGAGAACCAGGAAAATGTTGTACATGGTAACAACAAGATTGTGCAATGATCAATTATGATAGATTTGGTTCTTCTCAACAGTTCAGTGATCTAAGGCAATCCCAATAAACTTTGGATGGAAAGTGCCAGAGAAAGAACTATGGAAACTAAATGTAAATTTATACATGCCACGTTAATTTTTTTTCTCATTTCTTTACTTTTGCTCTGAAAGTCACTAGTAACTGGAGTCCACAGTAGATTCTGCCAGTAACTATAGTAGTCAAGCTGATGACAAATAAATGCAATACTAAAGAATACTATGACCTACAAATGGGGGTGTGATTTAACTATGCCTCAACCCAAAGACAAATGTCTTATAGTGATGATTTTAAGTTAGGGTCTAGTGTCTGTTGTAATTGTGTTATGTAGGGAAGAACGTGTCCCAGTTTGCAAAGATGTTTCTATACTTTATTTCTGATTATATCTTTTCATAAAATATGCCTTCATTTTGTGTCTAATGGTCATTATCTCTAGGATTAGGGGGAAGAAGAAAAAAGGGAAAAATAATTATATAACTTTATTATATATTTAAAAGGAATAGCGTTATATCTAATAAATTTGCAGTTTCATGTGTAAGCATCTTATTTTTTTTGCTATACCATGTTATAGAAATACTTATTTTATTCCACAATTTTAAAACAAATAAGTGAATAAAAATTTAAATATTAATAATTTATTTCTATCAATCAACTAGTCATATTGCTATTGAGGCCATAATGCATATTAAGTGATAACTGAGGAGATATAACCTGGCTAATTGATATTAAGGGAAATGGAAACTGGCAGACTGATATTAGAGAGATACTAACTGGTACTGTCAATTAATATTGGAAAAAATACATTAGATGGGGACCCATGAACTATAGTATTAGGAAAATGTCCTTCAATATCTCAAAATTATTCCTAAAACATTGAGGGAAAAGTAACCATGTTCTGGGAATTCAAACTCTAGTCTGAGTATAGATAGAGATATTGCTATATGTGATACACACATATGATGCTTAGAGATAGTAATTTACTCGTGGTCACACAGTTTACAAGTGTGGGAGGTTATATTTCGTTTGAAGCCAAGTTTATCTGAACTCCAAATTCAGTGCTCATGAGCTCCCATGTTACTTAAAGAGATAAAAATATAAAACTAGGTTATATTAGAGCACTATATGAAATGACAATAGAAGACTTTGAAAGTTATCTAATTGGAATTAGGTTCTGATTATCAATTTATAGTCTTAGGTATAGATTTATCAATAATACAATTGAAGTAGTAACAATATTGTACAATGACCAACTGTGAATGGTATAGCTATTTTCAGCAATACAATGATCCAAGATAATTCTGAAGAACTCATGATAAAAAATGCTGTCCACACCCCGAGAAAGAAATGATGGAATCTGAATGCAGATCAAAGCATACTATTTTTTCATTTTATTTTTTTTCCATGGTTTTTCTTTTTTGGTGGGGAAGGGTTCATGATTTCTTTCACCACACAACCAAAAAAAGAAATTTGTTTTGCATGACTGCACATGTATAACACATATGAAATTGCTTATTATCTCAGGGAAGAGGTAGAGAACTTGCAATTCAACATTTTAAAAATCAAATTTTAAAAATTATTTTAACATGTAATTGGAAAAAAATAAAATGTTATTTTAAAAATACAGCTGAAGACAAAAGAAAAGTTAAGAGACAAAAGGATATAATTGAGTGTTTATGTTGCAAAAGCATCCTTTGAACTTGTAAAAGTGTTAGGGCGATGTCTCTGTTCCCAAACTCTAGACTCAACTGTCCCTACCCTGCTTGTTTAGTTTCATTGGAAAGTCTGGTCCTGCTGCCTTTGGGTTTAGGTGACCAGACTGAATGCATTTAATCTTGCCACTCATTTCATGAAATTCTGACTTTGGATTGTCTTCTAGTTAGAAGCAGTCTGGTAAAATATGGAAAGAAGACTAAATTTAGAATTAAGAAAACTGAAATCTGATAACTATTATCTGGGTCACCATTGGCTAGTCATCATCTCTCTGAGTCTCTCTTATTCATTCTTATTATTAATTATAAAATGAGAGCTAACAATGACCTCAATTTGTAAATTCAATGAATTTTCCTCAATCCTTAATCTCTTGGATCTTTCTGTCATCTTTGACACTGTTGACAATTCTCTTCTTCATACTCTCTTCTCTCAAGATTTTGGGATACCAATTCTCTCCTTGTTCCCCATTTACTTATGTGACTGCTGTTTCTCAGTCTCCTTTACCTGATCTTTTTTGAGAGCGTACCCTCTAACTAGAAGTATCCTACAGGATTCTGTCTTATCCATCAATAATATTTTACTTGATAATATTATTAGCTCCTATGGATTTAACTACCAATTCTTACTAGCAGTTCTCAGATATATGTATCCAACTCTAACTTTTCCACTGATTTCATTCTCTCACTTCCAATTGCCTTTCAGACATCTTGAAATGGATGTCTGATAAACATGTTGAGTAGATGCATATTTGAAATTTTTTCCATTTTTATGTTAAATGTGTAATTCTTCTACACATATTTCTACTTTTATCATGCTGCACAAGAAAAAAAAATCAGACCAAAAAGGAAAAAAAAATAAGAAAGAAAACAAAAAGCAAGCAAACCACAATAAAAAGATGAAAATACTGTGTTGTGATCCACATTCATTCTCCACATCCTCTTTCTGGATGCAAATGGCTTTCTCCATCATAAGTCTATTAGAATTGGCCTGAATCACCTCATTGTTGAAAAGAACCATGTCCATCACAATTGATCATCACATAATCTTGTTGTTACTGTGTACAATGTTCTCTTGGTTCTACTTACTTCACTTAGAATCAGTTCTCTTCAGGCCTTTCTGAAATCAGCCCACTCATCATTTCTTATAAAACAATGATAATCCATCACATTTATATACCATAACTTATTCAACCATTCCCTAATTGATGAACATATAATCAGTTTCCAGTTCTTGACCCCACAAAAGTGCTACTACAAACATTTTTGCACAAGAGGGTCCTTTTCTGTTTTTGTGATTTCCCAAACCCCCTCCAACATTTATCATTATCATTCCCTGTCATCTTGGCCAATCTGAAAGATGTGTCATGTTGATATTATTTCTTTGCTGTTTAGCTCTGAGTCAGAGGCTAGTTCTTTTCTTCATCTTAGTTAGGGTTCTATTTCAATCAATTCTGCACAAAGCTGCCCAGAGAATATGGTATAAGTCTGACTGTGTTACTCTGTAATATTTGAGACACTAAACAAAAGGATATATTGAAGCAGATCTCCAAGGATAATAACATTTATTAGGAAGGGCATGCTACCTATCAATAAATGATTCAATGGATTGCCCGTATTTATTCCAAAGATTCTGATCAAAAGAACAGTTTCCATTTATGGAGTTTAGGGAGTACAGAACAAAGAACAGATAATAAGATCAACATAATTGATTTCAAAGCTCAGGTATAGGAACAACATGATTGATTGGAAGTCTGATAATAGAGGCTATCAAAAATCCTCATCTTCTCTCATGAGACTGAGAAATCCAAATGCAAAATAGTATGCTAGACTTTTGGAAAGTAAAAGGGACATCCTTGAGGGATATCAGGCCTTACTCCCTAAGGTTAGCAAAATTCCTTGAGGCAAGAATAGATCAGTGATTATCAGGAGAGCTAAATTTTTAAAATTAACCCCTTCAGGCTAGCTGAATTCTGAACTAAGTCCAAAGACAAAGAGCCATGACTTAAAACAGCTACAGGACAAAATCAATAATTTGTAAATAGAATCAATAAAACATGATGTAGGGTCAATCTTAATTGTCTCATCTTTTACTCAAAAATTGTCAGTAGATTTCCATTGTCCCCAGCTATGTCAAAGATACAACCTGGTATCTAAGGTTCTTCACAATCTGACTCTTGCACTTTTTTAGCCTTAATTCACATTACTCTCCATCTATTCAACTTTATTTTTAAAATTCTGTCAATAAACAACAAATAAAATGGGCATTTCTATATATCTAGAAGAAGAGAGAACCTTCATATCTCCATTACATACATACATCTCTATCTTCATTTTCTTTACAAATATATAAGTTCAACTTGTAGCTTCTAACTGACCAGCTTTTCTGTACTTCTTTCTGGCTTTCCTTCTCTTCTCTGATTTTTTTCTTTTTTTTTTAATTATTTTTTTAAAATCCCTTAATGCCCTTGTTTTCTTTTTGGCCACTCTAAACTATTCCCCTTCTCTCTCTCTCATCCCTCTGGAAAAATAGAAAAAAAAGCAATTATACTCAGCTATACAAAAACAAATCCCCACAATTGACTGTATTAGAAAATGTTATTTTGTATCTTGAATGCATTACCTTTCTATTAAGAGACATCTATTCTACATTCAAACCAAACTCGATTCTTCACTTCATTTATCATTCTAACTCTGTATCTTTACAGTCTACCACCCATGTGCAAAATGCTCTCCCTCTTCACTTCTACTTCCCAACATGCTTCTCTTTCTTGAAAAGTCATTTCAGGTATCAATTCCCCTCGGAATTCTCCAATGGTCCAATAGGAATTTTGTTCTCTTCCTCCTCAAATTATCCTGCAGCTATTTTTTCCCATACATACATGTCCCATTTCTTCAGTCCCAACTTCTTTAGGAAAGCTTCTTTATGGAAAAAAATTGTTTCATTTTTATCCTTCTATCTTCACCACCTAGTAGTATGTCTTGTACATAGTAAGCATTCTATAAATGTTTGTTCAGTTAGCCATGGTGTGACCGTGTTTCTTCCTGCTCCCTCACCTGTATGACTAGGTGGGGAGGGAACAGATAAGGATGTGATATTCTCAGACTGGGCTGGAATTAGGAACTTTGTTGGGAGTGGAGGTGGAAAGAAAGAAAAATCATAGAAAGAAATGAGATGATGACTGGCATAGAGTCAGATTGCTTTTTGCTTCCCTCCCTCCAAGCCACTTTCCTTCAACAAGATTTTAATAGGGAGGCTGTACCCTTTGGGGCATAGGCAGACTGGGCAAGTGATAATTGTATGTGGCAGCAAGAAATAAGGATGAATGACCAGAATAAGACTTGGAGCAGGGCTGGGACAGAGCAAAAAGGCAATGACAGCAAGAGGCTGCCAGGACATCAGGTGTACAGTCTAGCCTTGGGACATTGTGAATAGATAAAGCCTTTTTTCTTCTCTGGAGCAGCAGGAGGGGGAGCTTTGAAAGTGTACACCAGAACTGTTTCTTTGAGCTCCTGGATGTTGGCTTGCCTGCTGAAAAGGGCAGGGCAACTGCTGAGTCTCTTAAGGACCCACAAGCACCCAGACCATGCTGAATACTTTAATGTATTTGGTTTATTCCTTTTTGAACATTCTTAATAAAAGGGCAACATGCAGTAGTATGGTTTTTGTGAATAACTTCAAATGAAATGTAACAGGGATTATAGTGGGGCATAGTTTTTTCCACTAGATGTGAACACTACAAACTAAGAGTCTGGTTCTGACTCTACAAACTCCTAAAGTAATGAAATGAATATTATTATCCTCCCA
>JAJPUD010008662.1:34622-76160 GCA_023553655.1 Myrmecobius fasciatus | reverse complement strand
AAGTGGAATAGGATAGAATCACAAGACAAACTAGGCAATAACTATAGCAATTTGGTTTTTGATAAACCCAAAGACCCCAGCTTTTGGGATAAGTATTCACTATTTGACAAAAACTGCTGGGAAAACTGGAAACTAGTGTGGAAGAAATTAGGGCTTGACCCACATCTAACACCACATACCAAGATAAGATCTAAATGGGTTCATGATCTGGATATAAAGAGTGATACTCCAAGTAAATGAGAGGAACGTAATATAGTTTACCTCTCAGACCTATGGAGATGGAATAAATTTATGTCCAAAGAAGAACTGGAACTCTTAATTGAAAACCAGATAGATAACTTTGACTATATTAAGTTAAAAAGTTTTTGTACAAACAAAATCAATGCAGACAAGATTAGGAGGGAAGCAATAAATTGGGAAATCATCTTTACATTTAAGGGTTCTGATAAAGGTCTCATCTCTAAAATATATAGAGAATTGTCTCATATTTATAAAATTTCAAGCCATTCTCCAATCAATAAATGGTCAAAGGATATGAACAGACAATTTTCAGAGGATGAAATTAAAACTATTTATAAGCATATGAAAAGGTGCTCCAAATCACTATTGATCAGAGAAATGCAAATCAAGACAACCCTGAGGTACCACTTCACACCTGTCAGATTGGCTAAAATGACAGGAAAAGTTAATGATGAATGTTGGAGGGGATGTGGGAGGGCTGGGACACTAATACATTGTTGGTGGAACTGTGAATGGATCCAGCCATTCTGGAGAACAATTTGGAGCTATGCTCAAAAAGTTATCAAACTATGCATACCCTTTGACCCAGCAGTGTTTCTACTGGGCCTGTATCCCAAAGAGATCTTAGAGGAGGGAAAGGGCCCCACATGTGCAAGAATGTTTGTGGCAGCTCTTTTTGTAGTGGCTAGAAACTCGAAACTGTATGGATGCCCATCAATTGGAGAGTCACTGAATAAATTATGGTATATGAATGTTATGGAATATTATTTTTCTGTAAGAAACGACCAGCAGGATGATTTCAGAGAGGCCTGGAGAGACTTGCATGAACTAATGCTCAGTGAAGTGAGCAGAACCAAGAGATCATTATTCACGGCAACAACAATACTATATGAGGATCAGTTCTAATGGACATCACTATCTTCAACAATGAAATGCTTCAAACCAGTTCCAATTGTTCGGTGAAGAGAGCCATATATACCCAGAGAGAGGGATGTGAAATGTGGACCACAACATAACATTTTCATGTTCTCTATTGAGGTTTGCTTGCATTGTATTTCCTTTATCAGATTATTTTTTCTTGTAGATATGATTTCTCCTGCACAAAAATTGATGCAATAACTATACATATATTTGATTTCTTAAGTATTCTAACATAATTATCATTTAGTGGATATCCTGCCATCTAGGGGAGGGATGGGGAGTAGGGGCGAAAAATTTTTAACAGAAAGCTTTATAAGGGTTAATGTTTAGGAATTACCCATACATATGGTTTGGAAATAAAAAGTATTAATAAAAAAATAAATAAATATTTTTGCACATGTGGGTCCTCATTTAAGATCTCTTTGGGATATAGGCCTTTGATAACTTTTTGTTTGTTTTTTTTGTTTTTGTTTTTTGTTTTTTGTTGATACAATTGGGGTTAAGTGATTTGCCCAGGGTCAAACAGCTAGGAAGTGTTAAGTGTCTGAGGCCAGGTTTGAACTCAAGTCCTCTTGACCTCAAGGCTAGAGCTCTATCCAGTGTGCCACTTAGCTACCCCATTTTGATAACTTTTTGAGCCTGGTTCCAAATTCCTCTCCAAAATGGTTGGATCTCTTCCAGTTCTACCAATAATGTATCAATGTCCCAGTTTTCCCACATCCCCTCCAATATTTGTCATTATCTTTTCCTGTCATGTTAGCCAATCTGAAAGGTATGTAAAGGTATCTCAGATTTGCCTTAATTTGCATTTCTCTGATAAATAGTGATTTGGACCACCTTTTCATATGATTAGAGAGTTTATTTTCATCTTCTGAAAATTTGCTGTTCATCTCCTTTGACCATTTATCGATTAGAGAATAACTTGAATTCTTATAAATTTTAATTCTCTCTATATTTTAACAATGAAGCCTTTATCAGAACCCTTAAATGTAAAAATGATTTCCCAATTTATTGCTTCCCTTCTGATCTTGTCTGCATTAGTTTTGTTTGTATAGAAACCTTTTAACTTAATATAATCAAAATTATCTATCTGGTGTTTAATTATGAGTTTCTGTTCTTCTTTGGACACACATTCCTTCCTTCTCCAGAGATCTGAGAGAGAAACTATCCTATGTTCTTCTAATTTCCTTATAATATCACCCTTTATGTCTAAATCATGAACCCATTTCAACCTTATCTTGATGTACAGTTTTAGGTGTCAGTCAAGTCCTAATTTCTTCCATACTAGATTCCAATTTTCCCAGCAGTTTTTGTCAAATAGTGAGTTCTTATCCCAAAAGCTGGGGTCTTTGGGTGTGTCAAACACTAGATTACTGTAGTCATTGACTGTTTGATACCTGTGAACCTCATCTATTCTGCTGATCAACTACTCTATTTCTTAGCCAGTACTAAATGGTTTTGATGACCGCTTCTTTATAATATAGTTTTAGATCTGGTACAGGTAGGCCACCTAAATTTGGCATTTAAAAAAAAAATTAATTCCCTTGAAATTCTTGGCCTTTGTTCTTCCAGATGAATTTTGTTACTTTTTTTCTAGATCTGTAAAACATTATATTTTTTCTAATGTATATACTGAATATCCTTTAAATTACATTCTTAGGAGACACTCACCGTTTTCTAGTGCTTTTCATTTTTCACCACAATTTCCTTACATCAAGTCTTAGAGATGAAGATTGCAAGTAGTATTGTCAAAGAATTTATAACTGGGAAAAGTAAGGTTCAAAAAAAGTTAAGAGAATTGTCTAAGTTCCTGTGGCTTCATAAATAACTGAACTGGAAATTGAACCTCCATTCTCTGAATCTCAATCTAGTGCTCTTTTCATAGCTCTAGGAGACTCTAAGACTTCTTTCAGTTCCATAGAAATTGAGGAGCACCGAAGTGTGTCATGCTGTGTTCCTAGATGATCCTATACTAGAAGGAATGAAAGAGGGGTAAGTTCTTGACTGAAGACTCAGGACTTGCTCTTCTCTGAACATATGGAGTTACATAGCAAGGTCACTCAAAACAGTTCCTGTGGTTTTGTGCTGGAGAGAGCCATCTGCACCCAGAGACAGAACTTTTGGAGACTGAATGTGGATCATAAAATGGCATTTTCAATTTTTTGTTGTTATTTGCTTACATTTTGTTTTTTTCTCATTTTTTCCCTCTTTGATCTGATTTTTCTTGTGCAGCTTGATAAATGTAGAAATATGTACAGAAGAATTTCTCATGCTTAACCTATATTGGATTACTTGCCATCTAGGGGCAGGGCTGGAGTGAAAGGGGAAAATTTGGAACACAAGATTTTGCAAAGATAAATGTTGAAAACTATGTATATGGTTTGAAAATAAAAAGCTTTAATAAAAAATGTTAGAAGTAATTTGGAGTTACAGATTTTGACCTTACCTATTTCTTAAAATGTAAATCATCTAGCCAAATGTATGTTCCATTCCATGTGTATCATTTCATGTCAGAACTGCAGGAGAAATTAGGACATGATTAGAAGTTTGTCTTACCCTGAATTTAATTATCTTTCCATTATTTTTATGAAAGCTAGAATTTCATAGAAATTTACTGGAAAAAATAAACTATAGAGTTATATTTTAAGTCCATATCTTCTCTATTACAAAGTTCTGATTAACACAGAGCTTTATGGGTAAACTTGATCCCTCTGAAAATGATAGCTGGAAAAAGCAGTGCTTTACTTCCAATACCTTCAAGCTGCGATTTTGTTTTGTTTTGTTTTTCACAGAACACAGAAGTCTACTTTTCATTTAAATATGACAGCACCTTTCTTTAATGCCACATATTATTGAAGACCAATAACATTTACATTTCAAGCCCTCAGGAGAAAAATGAAAGGAAAAAATTTGCAAATCCAATTTGATTAACAGAGTTTTTTGTTTCTGTTTTTGTTTTTTAGGAGGCTGTCACATTCCATAGGATTTTTTTTTTACATGAACATCTTGCTAGGGAAGGTGGTGAGATTTTGAAAACACCACAGATCAAAGAGCTTTAATTTCATCAGTTCCCTGTTTTTAACTTAACAAGTACATCCCTATTCACTGTTATTCTATGCACTCTCAAGCAATTGCACTGGAAAATAACATGATTATGTAGCTTAGTTCATTGTTGCTGTAAGACATCTCTTTCTTTCTTTTTTTTTAAGTACACACTGGTCCAATTCAATACAATTTGCTCAACCAAAAAGGATGTAAATTTTAAGGTGTAGGTTCTTATTTATGTAATGCATTTTATTTATATGTATTACATTTTGTAGTTTCTTTTAAAATGTATTCAGAATAGTACATTTTGGTTTTTTCCCACATTTAAGCTCATTAATACAATTCTAAAAGATTCTTTTAAGTATCTCAATTTGATTGATTGGAGCGACAACAGGTTCTAATAGAACACCCCACTTAGAGTTAGAAGATATAAGTTCAAATATTGGCTAGGCCACTTCTCTGTAAATGGTATAACAATCCATACACCCAATCTGTTCCTATGTTTCCTTAGATATGAAATCATGAAAATTCTTGCTCTACCTGTATTGCACCCATGGGGTGCTTATGAAAAAAGTACTTGTAAAATTTCCGAGCAAAATAGAAATGTGATTTAGCATTATTCATTCTGGGATTAAAATTTAAGTATTCTCTGAAGTCACATATAGCAAGATACTCCATAGGCAGAGAAGAAACATTGCATTTTAAAAACATTAGTCTAAGGTATAGGTTAAGTGTTTTTTCCCAGAATTTATTTTGTCTATTACTGAAATCCACATATGTATCTTTCAAAATTTCCACTAAATGCTTGAGTATCATGGAGAGAGCTTATACTGTGGGTCATTATTCAGCATTCTTATTTCATTAGTGGATTGAAACCTCTGGTAAGCCCGAGACTAATGTAATGTCTATGTTGATATTATCCAAGTAATAGAAATTTGGGATGTAGAATCATTCAAACTAAATACATTTGGGTAAATATAGTCTGAAATGTAAGCAGTGACTGTCTGGAGAAAACAGCAAAGCATTAATGATACAAAGAAAAATAAGATGCTAGGGCGTGTCAAAAATTAGATAGTTAGTGAACAATGTGATAAAAAGAATAAAAGAGAAAGCACTTTAATTTTATTTCAAAATTTAGTAATAACAGTCTCTGTTCAAATTATTGTTATGGTTTATGCAGGCACTGAAAGAAATACATAGGCAAGATTATAGAATTAGAATTGTAAACTGTACAAAATTAGCCTCTGGACAATTCAATTAGTTTTTGCTCTCATGACTATGGGGCCATGCCGGTGTTCCGAAATGGAATTTAATGGTGAAAATTAAGAATTTTCATTCTCCTCCTCATCAAGAATAGTAATACCCTGTGATATTGAGAACATAATATCACCTTGGCTTTATTTTAAACCATTTTCCATAAAGCACAGAGCTGTGTGTTGAATCTTTCATATCCTAAGTGCCAAATTAACTGAAGAATTTCTTGTAACCCCATTTAAGTATTAAAATGACTTAGGATTGGCAAAAATGAGGAGCCTCTTTCCCCCCTCTCCCTCTCAACAACTCATTTCCCCTTCTTCCCTGCCAAATTGTTTTCATTTCCCTTCTGGAACAGGAGTGTCCAAGCCATTTTTACTAATATCTATGTAACAAAATGGAAATACAAAAGAATGCTGTAATGCCATTCCCTACCTTATCCGTAGGCTGAGCTATATTTAGTCTCAATTACAAATGTATGGAAATTACCAAGACAAATGGAATAAAATGGAAACTGTTTAGTTTATTAAGTAAATCTTTATGTAAGGACTTAGGAATTTTCCTGTAATACTATAGATTTAGATTTATGTAAGTGACCATCATGCCATTTGAACATCCAAATTTGGACTAATCCTTGGGCAGTGGTGAAGTTAGAAGAAATATGTCCTTTTGTAATTGTATTACCTAGCATTTCAACATTGACTTATGATGTCATAGACTTACTAAAATACATATTTAAGATACATTCATGATTATTTATTACCCCTAATTCACCTCCATCATTATCAACCCTTTATCTCCCTAGATTGGCTACTTCAGCTCAGCCTCCCAATTTTCTTAGGTCTCCTCTATCTTCTAAAAATGTACTCCAGGAAAAGACCATGTCCCTAGTAGCAACCAAGTTGTCAGAGTGGGCTCCACACTGTTAAAGTATACAATCTGGAAGTTAAGGTATAGACATTAACTCCTGATGTTATCTTGTACAAAAGGAGGACCAAGACCACCTGTTGATTTACTGAAGTACACAATTAACATATTTAGCTCTGGGTCCTTTCCTATAAAATTAATTTTCAGTTCATTAGGAAGTTTGCTTGCTAAGCATCATATTAAAGCTTTGCCCCTTAACTTGGAGATGGCTTGAGCCTGTGAATTCATTACAGATGACTCATCACCTTCATGACTTGTTGGAGCTAATCACCCCTGCTCCTCCCTCAAATTATCATACATTTTCTCTTTCCTCACCTTTATATCCAAGCTTTTAGAAGGAGTTTATACTCATTCTTCAATTGTCTCACCCCCCTACTTATTCCTCAGACTTTTGAAATCTGATTTATGTTAATACTGATATACTGAAACATTTCTAAAGTCACCAATGATCTCCTTTCCGATAAATCTAGTGTTCCTTTTTGGGAGTGTTAATACTTTTAAACCTTTCTGTAGCATTTGATATTAGGCACCTTTTATTATTTCGAGATTGCTTTCTTTACTTCCACAATATATTCTTAAAATTCGTTTCTTGTTTCTTTTGACTGCTTCTTTTCTGTGTCATCTTAGTTATTAGAGGGGCTCAGATATTAGTGGATCCCAAATTATGCTATAATTCTTCTCATCACTCTCTATGCTCTTTCCTTTGGTGGTATCATCCACTTTCACGGCTTCAATTTTTAATTCCACATGAATGACTCAAAATTTTATTGTTAATTCCTAAACTCCTGTCCTATATTTCCAACTGTCAGATGGAAAATTCCACGTAGTTGTTCTTCCAGCACCTCAAATTAATCATATCTTGAATTACTCATCATCTTTTCTTTCAAAACTACCCAGTTCTCAAGATTTGTAACCACAGAGTTATATTTATTCTTCCTTATCATCCTTATTAATCACTATAGTCTGTTACCTAAATTCGTCACTATTAACTTTATGTTTCCTCATTATTTTTCTGTCTAGCTCTTGCATTTTACTCCCACTTCAACTTATTTATTACTCATAAATTATATTTACATATGACTTTATGGTAACGTGTGACCCTTTGAGTGATGCTATCTAAGAAGCACCTTCTCAAGAAATGTAATTATACTGAGCCATATTGATTGGATTTTAGTGATGGGCCTCCACCCAATGATTGACTGCCTGAGAATTAGCCAATGTAGTATAAAAATATTTTGAGTTTGTTTTCCTTTGCTTTTTTTCCCCTTTGCCTTTTCTGTATATGTATGTGTGTGTATATATATATATATATATATATATATATATATATATATATATATATATATATAAACATATATATACACCTTCATCTGAAGTGCAACAAGGCATAGGAGTTTGCCATTCTCCCCACTCCCCCATCTTTGTGGGAATTGATAATGTCTGTTAGTGCAAGTATATAGCACTGGTAGACATGTGATTGTACACAGCCTGAAAGGAGAGAGCTTAAGAATGAGTTTTATACCTTGACAGACTGTAACTGGGGCATTGATAGGTCTCTTGCAGAAGCAGGTACTCATTCTTGCTTAGCCAGAGAGGGTAGTTTTACTTTTGCCATTGTTTAAAAATTGGAGTTTGAGCACCTTCTGGACAGAGAAGAAAGTTATCTTATGCTTCTTGGAGAAAGAAGAGGATGTTCCATCTATTTCCTATATTTTATATTATTTGGATTTATTTGTATATTGAAGGCCCAGAAGAAAGTGTTTACCTTTCAGAGGGGTCCTATAAACCATATAATGATGCTATGAGTTTAGAAGAAACTGTTAATGATACTGTGAGATATCACTGAAGAACTTAAATTTGTTCTGCTAACAACTCTGAGTCAAGCTCCCTTTGTGGGGAAAAGGGAATGCTTAGGCTTTTTGAGTATTTAATGGCTTTCCATATGAGCCTATGGGCTTCTACAGTTCCTTTGAGTCTGCAATATTTTTATGGGGAAAAATGCTATCTTATAGCTGATACTTGTATGTAAGTGTATGAGTAAAAGCATATGACAGTGTTATAGATTTTTGAGAAAAATCTGTACATGAACTAAATTGCAAGTATCTTAAAAGATTTTCCTGTCACAATTTTGGGTAGGTGCAGTGAGCTAAAGATTGAAATGTATTCATGATGGGACTCAGGCTCTATAATCCCAGAATTTTGGTGGGAATGTCTAAGCTATAGACAATATATATAATAATAATGATAATAATGTCTATTTATATAATATTTACATTTGTGAACTATTTACATACATAATCTCATTTGATCATTCATTTATTAACTTGGGAGATACAATGCTAGTCAGGTTCTGTGATGTCAACTATAATTCTAAGTTAATGACTCCTAGAGCTGTACATCCACCCTATTTTGTCTCTTATGCTCTAGTCCTGCATCACTACTTGCCTACTAAACATATCTACTTAGCTATACCATAGCCATTTCAAATTCAACATGTGCAAACCAGAACTCATTATCTTTTCCTCAAAATGTTAGTCCCCACTAAACTTCCCTAATTCTATTTAATGTACCACAATCCTTTTAGTCAGCAAGATTTACAGTCTCAGAGAGTCATCCTTGGCTCTTTTTCCCCCTCACTTCTAATCCAACCAATTGCCAATTCTTTTTGATTTCTGCCACCATGATATATTTCACATCTGTTTCTCTTCCCTACACTATCACTGCTGCTACTACCCAGATGTCCCCTTATATGTAGTACTTGTATTCTAGGGTGTCCCACCATCTTTCACTATTGCAGTAGCCTCTTATTTGGTTTCCCTGTATCTAATGTCTTCCTTTTCCAATTATTCTTTTTTTTCTTTTTTAATTAAAACTTTTTTATTTGCAAAACATATGTATGGGTAATTCTTCAACATTAACCCTTACAGAGCTTTCTGTTACAAATTTTTCCCCCCTACTCCCCACCCCTCCCCTAGATGGCAGGATATCCACTACATGTGAATTATGTTAAAATACTTGACAAATCAAATATGCTTCTCCAATTATTCTTGCCAAAGGTCTCCCTGTGTCACTTCTGTGCTCATGAAATCTACACGTTCCCATTTGAATCTAGGACAAAAGACGAATTCCTCTCTTTGGCTTTTAAAGTTCCCTACAAGTTGGTTCCAGCTAGGTTTCCAGAGTTATTAGACATGGTTCTCCTTTATAAGCTCTACCTTATTGGTATTCCTTATATAGAGGACCTCCCATCTCTGTGCTTTCACACAGGCTCCATCTAATGCCTTAAATCTACTCCCTCTTCACTTCTGCCTTTTAGAATTCCAAGTTTCTTTCAAACCTCAACTCAAGTATCATTTCTTAAGGGAAATCTGTGTTTCTCCCCTAATTGCTAATGCCATCCCTACTGGAAATTACTTGCATTTAATTTCCTCTGTGTGTATTTTACCCCTTTCCCTGATTCCATGATATTAGTTCATTAAGTACTGGAACTATTTCATTTTTGCTTTTGTACCTCCAGCACTTAGAATACTTCTTGGAGAGGCAATAGTTTCCTAAAAACTGTGTTTAAGTTGAGTATTATTATTATCCTTTTTTTAAAGTGGGGAAAATGAGATTCAGGAAAATGAAATGACTTGCTCAGTTGTGCTGCTTGTAACTCAAAGAGGTTCTTTCCTGATGCTGTATGAAAGATTTTCTATTATATTTTACTCCCTGCCAATCTTTGCAATGCCCTGCCTTGGTCATGCCATTCTTCTACTTATCCTCATCTCTCTTGTCTCATAGTTATATATGTATATTATTTAGGTTTAAGGTTTTTTTTCCTGATTAGAGTCTCACTTCCTTTAGCATAGGTTCTATATTTGTGGTCCCAGGGCCTAGTGCAGTCATTTGCACATAGAACACATTTGTTTGTTGAGTGAATGCCTGTGGACTTATTCTTTGGAAATTTTAGGAGTTCCATTAATGATGGAATAAAGTAGAGGATGCAAATCAGAATTAGAAGTTCTGAGATATCAAGTACCAGACCTGGATCTAAACATAGAAAGACATAATGAATTAGACCCACAGCCTGTCTGCTCAGTACTTATGTTATGACATTAACTCCAAAACATTTTGGGCAGATGCCCTTGAGCATATCCATTTCTGAAGATTTGTGTACTTCAGACGTATTCTTGACTTCCATTAGTGATGCTGTTTTGAATCCATCATTTCTATTTATCTAAATTTATCTAAACCCGTATTGTGGATTTTTTTAATGTTTTCAGTTGCATATCAGCCACTGAGATTTCAGAACTACCCCTTGAAACAAACAACAACACAACTAGTCTATTTATCTTCTGCATATGTATATTTGCAGAAAGAATAAATCCAGGTATCATCCTCTTCCATAAATCATAAAGACTACATTTTAAGACCATACAAATTCTCTCAAATCCTAAGAAGGATGACACACAACCATGACAATTTCATACTCAAATTAACAATCCATTCTATGTGAATTTGATACCTCAGAGCAACATTCAAATGCACCCATTTAGCTGAAGAATGCCCAAATCAGTCCAGACTTTTGCCCTTGGTTACCTCATTCTTTTTGTAAAGAACAGTGAGTTCTGGATGGAGAACATGCTGTTATGAAGCTTTTCTATCTGCTTTGCTTAGACAATGAATTTGGGGGCCCAGACCATAATTTTACTAGTGATTCATCTCAGTGAATGAGATGTGTTAGGGTAAATATGCCTTGGAATAATGTGCATATACTGATATATATTAAGTTCCATAAAATGAGAATATGACATAACTTTAACACTAAAACAGAATCAAATAAGACGTTACCTTTATTTGATAAGCCAGTTAATAAGATTTAATTTATTCACATATTGTATGTCATATATTACATGTCATATCATAAATATTATAATTTATTAATTGCTTTCTATGTCCCAGGAACTGGGGTTAGAACTGGAAATGCAAATATAAGCAGGAAAAAATGTAAATTCTGCCCTCTATGAGTTTCCATTCTGATGACAGCTGATAAAAGCAAGCTGAAAGGGCAGTAGAGGAGGGTATTGAGAGAAGGGCTACAAGAGAGAAGTCCAAAGTGCAGCCTAATGAGAAATGAAGAGATGGCTGACTTGGAGTACTCTACTTAAATGACATTTCTGGCACAGAAGAAGGGATCACAGTAGAAATGGGGAATATTTCAGAGGTGTGAATTCCAAGAATGAAGTGTTTTTCCAGAATGGAGAAGTTTCTAGGGCGTCGTAGAGAAATCCAGAATGTAGCCTAGCGAGAAATGAAGTGTTGAAATATGGTTCTGTTTCCTGCAGTGCCAAATAATCACTCTAGGTGACAGTTATCAGTGTTTCATAGATGTAGAAAAAGTATAGCAGAAAGAGAAAGAGACAAAGAGATTAGTGTGAAACAGAGTTCTAGAATAGAAGACAAATTCTTTTTTCTTTGAGGAAAGATTCACTTTATTAAGCACAGTTCATCTTTGTATTTCTACAAGTTATATTTTCTGTGATCACTTGAAGTACAGAAAATGGATAAGCATTTTGTGAACTGTATAGAATTCCAATTTTGTAGTTAATATCATAGTTTTTTTTTTTGACATGTCCTTGAGCCTTCAGTAAGAATGTGAGTGAGCTGAGATCTACAGAGCTTACCTTGAGCACCTGTGAAAAAGTTCCATGACCAAGATCTACCTACCATCTAAACATATGCTTTCTCTGTAAAAAGTAGAAGAGAATTACCCTGCTTGGATAAAAAAACAGATCCAGGAAATTGTCTCCATTTATCAAGTTATCAGGAAGAAGAAAGCGTGCCTCAAAAAAGGAGGAATGTTGTCAGGAGGGAAACTCCTTCTAGTAAGAGTGAGAGAAAAACGAAATAAGCAGTGGTTGATGACTTGGTTCCTTTAAAGCACTAAGACAGCTATTTTCCCCCTTTTTACATGTCAATGAGAATTAATTCAGCATCTGCTATGGCAAACATTATGCCAAGTTCTAAAAATTCAAAAAAAGGTAAAGGGAGAAAAACTAGTTCCTGCTCTTAAGGAGCTCACATTCTAATGTGAGAGACAACATAAAAGCAACTGTACAACAAATTATACACAAGATAAGTTGGTCATTTGGTGATTTCAAATGAAAGATAGCATAAAACCTTTTAAATAAAATATTGGTATGCCAAAATTTTCATGGTGTTAAAAATATCAGAGAAAGGTTTCCAGTGCACTGGGCTGATCTTAAAAGGAAAGACATTGATAAAAACTACAAAAGAATAAAATATACAGAGGGGTTTTTATCTGTATTGGCAGAGAGTGCCCCCAATGATAAAATCATGGATTTACTAGCAAAGAGTCAACTTAAGAAGAGTACAAAATGACCTATAACTATCAAGATTAAATTCAGTATTTTTCCTGATTTGAATGATCACTTTTAAAAATTCCCTTTGTTTGGCAAGTCCCTAATTTATAAATGGTTTAGGTCTGAAAAAATATTTTTCTCCTCTCTTTCTCCACTCCCTCTCCTAGACAGCAAGTTTTTCAATATTCATTTATTTTTTTAAAATGTTTAATTCTCTCCCATTCTCCTTCTCCTTACCAATTGAGAAGCCAAGCAATATGATATCATTAATACATGTGAAGTCATGCAAAATATATTTCCATATTAGCTATGTTACCAAAAAAAAGCAAAACAAAAAGTAAGTTAATGAAGTATGTTTTAATCTGCACTCAGACTTCATCAGTTCTCTCTTAGGAGGTGAATGGCAGTTTTCTTCATGGAGCCTTTCTGATTGCTTTTGGATCATTGTCAAACAGAGTAGCTAAGTCTTTCACAGTTAATCATCCTTACAATATGACTGTTATTGTATACATTGTTCACCTGGTCTTTTTCATTTCACTTTTATAATATACTTTGAAATCTGGTTCTGTTAGGACACCTTCCTTCACATTTTTTTTGTCCTTGACCTTTTGCTCTTTCAGATGAATTTTGGCTTTTTTTAGCTTTATGAAATAATTTTTCAATTGATTGGTGTGTCAACTGAATAAGTCAATTAATTTGGGTAGAATTTTCATTTTTAATATATTGGCTCAATTGGCTTAATTGAGCAATTAATATCTCTGCAATTGTTTAAATCTGTCCTTATTTGTGGGAAAAGTGTCATGTGATTGTGTTCACATAGTCCCTGAATTTGTCTTGGCAGGTAGATACCCAAGTATTTTGTAATGTCTGAAATTATTTTAAATGAGAATCTGCTTGGTATGGTTGATGATATAGAGAAATGTTGATGCATTATATGGGCTTATTTTATGTCCTGCAACTTTGCTAAATTTGTTAATTGTTTTAATTAGTTTTTTAATTGCTCTTGTAGGATACTCTTAATATATTATCATAATATCTATAGAGACTGATAGTTTTCTTTCCTGGTAGTTTATTTTTCAATTTCTTGTAATAGTGATGAGAATGAACATTTTTGTTTCACAGTTGATATTATTGGTAATATTTCTAACTGATGCCTATGGCAAATAATATTTGCTCTTGGTTTTTAATAGATGCTACTTATTATTTTAAGAAAGGCTCCATTTATTACTGTGCTTCTTGTAGTTTTTTTTTTTTTTGATAGGAATAGGAGTAGTATTTTGTCAAGAGATTTTAGGCATCTAGTGAGAAAATATGATTTTTGTTTCTTGTTATTGATATGGTCAGTTATGCTAATTGTTTTCCTAATACTGAGCCAATCCTGTATTCTTAATGTAAATTCCACCTGGCCCTACACTATTGTTGTAATCTCCTTGCTGGCATTTTATTTAAAATGTTTACATCAGTATTCAGCAGTGAAATTTTTCTATAGTTTTCTTTGCCTCATTTTGTTCTCCTTGGTTTAGGTATCAGAACATATTTGTGTTAGAAGAAATTTAGTAGGACTCCTAATTTGTATATTTTTTTCAAATAATGTGTATATAGTATTGAGATTGATTGTTTGCTAAACATGAGTAAAATTCACTTGTAAATTCATCTGGTTCTAGGAATTCTTTCTTAGGTAGTTCATTTATGGCTTCTTTCAATACTTTTTCTAAAGAAGGTTTATTTAAGTATTTATTTCCTCTTCTATTTATTGAGTTTATGTTTTTGTAAATATCCACCCATTTCACTTAGATTGTCAGTTTTACTTGTATACATTTGGGCAAAATAACATTAATAATTGCTTTAATTTCATCTTCATGCTTAGTACATTTACTCTTTTCATTTTTGAGACTGGTAATTTGGTTTTACACTTTTTAATTAAATTAGTCAATGGTTTGTCTATCTGTTTCATAAAATCAGTTTTTGTGTATTAGTTCATTGGAATTATTTGCATTCAATTTTATTTGTTTCTCCTTTGATTTTCTAATTTTCCATTTTGGTATTTAACTGAGGATTTCTAATTTGTTCTTTTCTCTTTTTTAACTTGCATGTCCAATTCTTTGATCTGCTGTTTCTCTCTTTTATTGATGCACACATTTAAAGATAATTAATTTTCTCCTGCTTTGGCTGCCTCCCACAAATTTTAATATATTGCCTCATTCTTATCATTTTTAATGAAATTTTTGAGTGTCACTAGATTTGTTCTTTATCTCATTCTTTAGATTACATTATTTAGTTTTCTTATTGATTTTAATCTATGTTTCTGAGATTTTTATTGAATATAGCTTTATTGAATTATAGTCTGGAAAATGTGTATTTAATATTTCTGCTTTTCTCCATCAGTTTGTGAGGTATTATTTTTTGTTTTGTTTTGTTTTGTTCTAATATATGGTACATTTTTGCAAAAGAACCATGTACTTCTGAGAATTTCCATTTTCTTCAGTTATCTATCATATCCAACTTTTGTGAAATTTTATGTATCTCCTTAATGTCTTTCCTATTATTTTATGGTCACATTTATCTAGCTCTTAGATGGGAAAGTTAAGATCTCACCCTGGTATGATTTTACTATTTTTCCTTTAACTCAATTATCCCTTTAAGAATTGTGATTCTATGTCATTTGGTGCATATATGTTTAATATTGACATTACTTCATTGTCTGTGTTACCCTTTTAGCAAGATGTAATTTCCCTGCGCATCCATTTTAATTGTCTATTTTTATTTTGCTTTGAGTGAGATTAATGGTTCTGATAAAGGCCTCATTTCTAAAATATATAGAGAATTGTCTCATATATATAAGAATTCAAGCCACTCTTCAACAGATAAGTGGTCAAGGGATATGAACAGACAATTTTCAGATGATGAAATTAAAACCATCTCTAGTCATATGAAAAGTTGTTCCACATCACTATTGATCAGAGAAATGCAAATTAAGACAACTCTGAGGTACCACTACATACCTGTCAGATTGGCTAAAATGACAGGAAAAGATAATGATGAATGTTGGAGGGGATGTGGGAAAACTGGGACACTAAAACATTGTTGGTGGGACTGTGAACGGATCCAACCATTCCGGAGAGCAATTTGGAGCTATGCTCAAAAAATTGTCAAACTGTGCATACCCTTTGACCCAGCAGTGTTTCTACTGGGCCTATATCCCAAAGAGATCTTAGAAGAGGGAAAGGGACCCACATGTGCCTTTTTACTTCTGTTGAAGCATGATAGGTTATTCTCCAGCCCTTTTTAAGTTTGTGTATGTCTTTTTCAAGTGTGTTTTTGTATACCACATATTTTTGGATTGTGGTTGCTAATGCGTTCTGCTATTCACTTCATTTTACGGTTGATTTCATCCTATTTACATTAATAGTTATGAACACAAACTGTACATAATTCGAGTCACTCTCATTCTCTCTATCTTTGTAGAATCCTTCTAACTGCCCTAATGTTGAAAATGGTCTTAGGAATTATGCACATCATTTTTCTATATAGGAATGCCAACAGCTGAATGTTATTGATTCTTTTTCATGATGGCCTTTTTCACTTCTCTTGAGTCTTGTATTTGGATATGAGATTTTCTACCCAGCTCTTATAGTTTTATCAGGAATGCTCAAAAGTCCTCTATTTCATTAATATCAAATTTTCCCCTTCTAATACTACATTCAGTTTTGCTCAGAAGATTGGTCACAATACTAGCTCTTTCACCTTTCAGAATATCTTATTCTTAAAAAAGAAGGAAAGAAATATCTTATTATGAGTCCTCTGCTACTTTAATGTAGAATTACTAAATATTTTTTTATTAAGGCTTTTTATTTTTTAAAACATATGCATGAACAATTCTTCAACATTAGCCCTTAGAAAACTTTGTGTTCCAATTTCCTCCCCTCCTTCCCCTACACCTTCCCCTAGATGGTAAGTAGTCCAATATATGTTAAACATGGTAGAAATATATGCTAAATGAAATATATGCATACATAATTATACAATTATCATACCACACAAGAAAAATCAAATCAAACCAGTAAAAAAATGAGAAGCAAAATAAAATGCAAGCAAACAACCACAAAAAGAATGAAAATCCTATATTGTGAACCATACTAATTTCCCACAGTCCTCTCTCTGGGTGCAGATGGTTCTCTTCATCACTAAACAATTGGAGCTGATTTGTATTATCTCATTATTAAAGAGATTCACATCCAACATAATTGATCATCATATACTCTAGTTGTTGCTGTGTATAATGATCTCCTGGTTCTGCTCATTTCACTTAGTATCAAGAACTACTAAATATTACACAACCCTGATTGTAGCTCCATGGCATTTAGATGGTTTCACTTGGCTGTTTTTATTATGTTCTCCTTGAATTAAGAATCCTGAACTTTGACTATAATATTCCTGAAAATTTTCATTTGGAGATCTCTTTCAGGGAGTGGTGAGCAAAATCTTTCTATTTCTAATTTGTTCTTTGGTTTTAGGATATCTAGTCCATTTTCTTTGATGATTTCTCTTTTTATGATAATAATAAGTTTTTTATTCTTCCAAATATTTACAAAGATAATTTCCAACATTCACCCTTGCAAAACCTTGTGCAACAAATTGTCTCCCTTTCCCTACTCTAGACAACAAGTAATACTATATATGTTAAACATGTTCAATTCCTCTAACCATGTTTCTACTTTTATCATGCTGTGTGAGAAAAATCAGATCAAAAAAGAAAAAAAAAGATGAGGAAAAAAACAAGCAAGCAAACAATAATAACAACAAGAAAGGTGGAAAATACTGTGCTTTTATCCATATTAAGAGACAGATGTCTCTTTCTGTCACAATTCTATTGGAATTTCTTTGCATCACTTCATTTTTGAAAACAGCCAAATCCATCTTTGATGGGTTCTTGAAAGATGATGTCTAGGCTTTTCCTTTGTACATGGCTTTCATGTAGTCCAATAAATTTAAAATTATTTATCCTCAAACTGACAAAAAACAAATTTTGTTTCAGTTCAGTTGTTTTTCTGATAAAATATTTTACATTTTATACTTTTTTTATTATTTTGACTTTGTTTTATCATTTCTTGCTGTTTCTTGGAGTCATTAGCTTCCACTTGCCAAATTCTAAATTTTAAGGAATTTTTTTTCAGTAAGTCTTTATACCATTTCCCTCTCTCCATCCATTTCTTCTTTTTAAGGAGATATTTTCACTAGTGATGTTTTATACCTCTTTAATCCTTTGTCCAATTCTCTTTTTTGAGGTATTATTTTCTTTAGTATTTTTTTTGCCTCTTTTACCAAGCTATTAATTCCCTTTTCACAATGTTCTTCCATCACTCTCACTTATTTTTCCAGTTTTTACATTTACTTTTCCTATTCATGTATATATACATATGTGTATTAGCTTTTTGAGGAATTCTTGTTTGACATGTGTCTGATTCATTTTTTTTTCCTTTGAGACATTGGTCGTAACTGTTTTGATATCTTCGTCTGCTTCTAAGTTTATGGCCTGGTCTTATCTATCATCATAGTAGCTTTTTATATTCAAATTCTTTTTTATTGTTTGTTTATTCTCCTAATTTATTTCTTGACTTTGAACCATGTTAAAGTTGTACATTGTTCACAGAATAGATGTGAAAAGGTACTGTCCCAAGCTTCCAACTTTTTTGCACTGTTGTTTTCAGAGCTAGTTTTGGAGTTTTGGAAATTTCCAGTGCTTCATTGAGGAAGAAGTATCATCAATGCTTTCCTGTTCTGTACTCTAGTCCTTGCCTCAGAAGAGCCCCACATTCTGTGTAAAAGCAAGTGATTCTGCTCCTTAAAGCACCAGGTCTCTTTGGACCAAAAGGAGCACCGCTCCTTAGGGCCTCTGTTCTTTTTGGTCTGCAAAGGATATTGCTTTTCAGGGCCTGTACTCCTTTCTGCTTTAGAACTGTGACCCAGAAGTAGCTAACATTTGTCTCCCCTGGAATCTCCTTCTGACCAGTTCCCATCTCTGACTTGAAAGGTCCTTAAACTATTGCTGCTGTTGCTACTTCTAAGGCCCACAGGCTGGTTTGCTGCCAAATGTGCTAGATAAGCCCTCACCGCAATGTCACATATCTTTCTGACTTCCTAAATTCTCTTGGGATGAAAAATTGCATCACCCCCCCACCTTTTGTAGGTTCTGATGTCCTGGAAGCCAATTTGATGCATTATTTTAAAGTTGTTAGGAGGGGAATTTTGGGAGAGTTCTGATGATTCCTTTACTCCGCCATCTTGGCTCTGCCTTCAGAATTCAAGGCAGCTATTTTTCAACCTGACATTAACAATAAAAATCTTTCTTGAGCATGTATCTGAAATGAAATGGAGAGGCTCAGAAGACTTTTCAAAACTAATTGCTACCACCCACTGCTAGTGATTCATATGGGAACAGATATTACCACTAAAAGAATTCTAGAAGGCATTGCTAAGAAATACAAAGCCTTGAGCAAAAAAAAAGCAAAGTCCCCAGGGACCAGGTGATACTTTCATCATGTCAGCTGTTTCTATCAGGACTGTGAAAGAGAAATGCAGATTTGGGAAGTGAATAGCTCATTGACAAGACCCTGTCTACAAATAAGATTTTGATTTTTGAGCCAGAATTTAAAAGATAGAAATCACAAGGTCTTAAATAACTAATGGGACTGGTCCACATATCTGCCTGCAGTCTTTCAAGTCTAATCAAGAGGGATTCAGTTTGAAAAGGAAAGAAGAAAATTGTCTTTATGGTATTACCTTGCTAGATATTATACAATTACACCAAAGAAACAATAGTAGTAGATAGCCTTAGTAATTCATAGAAAATAATACACAAGAAATGAACCAGCAGGAAAATCTATGCTCTCATGCATAAGTGCCTTATAGTAAGCAATATATCCTTGAGCTGTTATGAAAGGAAGAAAATGTGACCTTATAGGTATGACTAAAAATTGGAAAATATTACTTGTTACTGGGCTGTGGCTTCCCCAGGATAGAACAAATAAGAAAATAGAATGTATCCTTGTACATTAAGAAGATTTACTAACATAAGAGTACTTAGTAACTGCAGATTGAACTGAATAAAATGTACAACATTTGGCTAAATATCAGTGGAAAAAGAAAAGGAGAATTGATATTGTTTTTGGATTATATTATTAATCACCTTGACAGAAGGAAAAATATATGAGTAATAAAGCAAGCAAGTAAAAAAATTAACATGGAACCATAATATTGTACTAATGGTAGACTTTACAATTTTTTTTTTCCTTCCTTCCCTCTACATCCAATTGCTGGGTTAATTGACCTTAAAGATTACATACCTTAATAAGGTAGAGAGAGAAAGCAATACAGTAAAGTATACAATCCAAAATACTGGATTTTGATGAACAAGAAAGAATATTTAGACAAAAAAGAAATGTTAGGGAGTGGAAATGGCAATGCCATCTGGCTCTGATTTGTGATTTTTAAAAAAGTAGCTATAGTCAAATATGCATCTTATGTTTAGGAACAGTTGATTTTTTTATTGTGGTTGTTTTTTTTATTAAATCTTTTTATTTATAGAACATATGAGTAATTTTTCAACATTGACTTCTGCAAAACTTTCTCTTCCAGATTTTTTCCTCCTTACCCCCAGCTCCTTCCTTAGATGGCAGATAATCTAATACATGTTAAATATGTTAAAATATATGATAAATCCCATATATGTATACATATGTACACAATTATCTCACAGCAGAAGAAAAATTAGATCTATAAAGAGAAAAAATACCTAAGAAGGAAAACAAAATGCAAGCAAGCATCAACAGAAAGCATTAAAGTGCTATGTTGTGGTTGGTTCACAGTCAGTTCCCATAGGACTCTCTCTGGGTGTATATGGCCTTCTTCTTCAATGAACAATAGGAACTGATTTGAATCACTTCATTGTTGAAGAGAGCCATGTCCATCAGAATTGATCATCATGTAATATTGTTGTTGCTGTGTATAATGATCTCCTAGTTCTGCTCATTTCACTCAGCATCAGTTCATGCAAGTCTCTCCAGGCCTCTCTGAAATCATCCTGCTGGCCATTTCTTACAGGACAATAATATTCCATAACATTCATATACCATAATTTATTCAGCCATTCTCCAATTGATGGGCATCCATTCAGTTTCCAGATTTGCACATATAGATCCTTACTTTCCCTTGGCAGATAGATTCCCCAATATTTTATACTATCAATGGCAGTTATATTAAATGGAATTTCTCTTTGTATCTCTTGCTGTTGGATTTTGTTAGTGATGTATAAAAGTGTATAAAAATTTAAAAAAGTATGTGAATTTATTTTGTATCCTGCAACTTTGCTAAAGTTGTAGATTATTTCTAATAATTTTTTAGTTACTTCTCTAGGGGAACAGTTGATTTTTAAAGGAATAAGACAAAGAATAAGCAGAATCCTATAGATTAAATCTTCCTGGGAGGGCACTTGATTATGGATGGAAACCTATGACTAATAAGAATTGTAGAAGTAAGACATTTCGAAGAAGAAAAGGAAATACTGTCTGAGGAGATTAATGTAAATGCCTATCAAACTTACTCGCCAAATGAAGTTTTTTTTTCCCCCTCAGTAGTACTGTATTTTTGCAATTACATGTAAAGGTACTTTTCAACTTTCACTTTTGAAAGATTTTGCATTTCTAGTTTTTCTACCTTTCTTCTCCCTCCCCCTTCCCCAAGACAGCATGCAATGTGATATAGATTATACATGTACAGCCATTTTGAACTTGTTTCCAAATTAGCTATGTGATGAAAGAAAAATCAGAAGAAAAAGGAAAATGCAAAAAAGAAAAAGCAAACAAACAGAAAGGTGAAAAAATAGTATGCTTTGATCTGCATTCAATCTCTGTAGTTCTTTCTCTGTATGTGGAGGACATTTTCCATCACAAGTCTACTGGAATTGTCTTGGATCATCACATTGCTGAAAAGAGATAAGTCTGTCATAGTTGATCATTACACAATCTTTCTGTTATTGTGTATAATGTTCTATGGGTTCTGCTCACTTCACTAAGCATCAGCTCTTGTGAATCTCCAAATTAGGTTTTTAAATGACAAATATAAATGGAAACAAACAAAAGTAATAGAGAACATATATGTGAAATCATTGCATAGGTCAATAAGAATAGATAAGAAATGCTGATATTAAGAATGGTGAAGAGACATTTATAGCTGTGATGACACAAAAAGAAGACAGGCCTTCTGCTTATGGAGAATGGGTCATGATAACCAACAATGAACAGTAGATGGGAGGAAGAACAATTTGCTTCTCTTCTAGGAAAATTGATCTTTGAATTGTAAATGAAAGAAGATAGAATAAAATGGTTTAATAATGAGTTAAGTATCAGGTAAGGAGATACTAAGAGAATAGCTACCCTCTAGGAGTTCAGGTCAATAGACTCAGATAAATTAAATTGCTAGAATTTGTGACTATGATGCCTGAAACATCATCAGTAGTCTGTGAAAGATTCGGGAAGTTTGGAGAACTGTTATGATTCTAGAAAATGGCAAAGGTTTCAACTTTCAAAAAAGGAAAGAAAATTGAGTCTGCGGCATATTAAAATGGTGAACCTGACTTTAATTTCTAGCAAAACTTTAAAGTGCATTGCTAGAGGGATACATTTGTGAATATCATTGAAGGAAGTAATGAGAACTACAGGCTACCTTGGCTTTTTGGAGAAATGCTTATATTAATTTTACCTCCTTGCCTTTTTTGATAGGATTATTAGACTGCTAGATCAGGGGAATTCCATAGACATAATTTACCTATATATTTTTTAAAATCAATTGAAAGTCTCTCCTGCATTACTTTTGTGGGCAAGATTGAGAATTATAAATGATAATAGAATTATGAAGAACTGATTATATGACCAAACCCAAGGAGCAGTGGTTAATGACCAGGTGTCAATTTGGAGCATGTATTTTATGATGGAGTGTCTTAATGATTCGTCCATGGCCTTGTTCTGCTATAGCTTTTTATCAGTGACTTGCATAAAGTTCTAGACAGAAACATTCACAAATTGCTTACTCTGTGTAGGCACTTTACATGATTCTAGGTATACAAAGACTGAAACAAAAGTCTCTGTTTTCCAAGATGTTACATTCTATTTGGGAATGCAAGTTGTACACAAATAAGTAAATGTAAAGTTATACAAAGTAATTTCTTTTTTTAACACAGAAAATTCCTAGCTTTTATTTCAACTGGGTAAACTTGCAAATCTACTTAAATTTTTCGATAGTATTTTGTTTTTCCAAATACATGCAAAGATATTTTTCAGCCTTCACCTTAGCTTTGTGTTCCAAATTTTTCTCCATCTCTCCCTCAATTCTCCCTCCCCCAGACAGCAAGGAATCTGATATAAGTTAACTCTGTGTGATTTTTCTAAGCATATTTTCATATTCATCATGCTGTGCAAGAAAAATCAGATCAAAAGGGAACAGCATAAGAAAAAAAGCCAAGCAAACAACAACAGCAAAAAGGTGAAAATGCTGTACTTTGATCCACATTCAGTCTCTCTCTCTCTGGATGCAGATGGCAATTTCCATCAGAAATCTTAGAATTACCTTGAATCACCACATTGCTGAAAAGAGCCAAGTCCATCACAGTTGATCATCATATAATCTTATTGCTAATGTGCATAATATTCTCCTGGTTCCACTCACTTCGCTCATCATCAGCCCATATAAGATTTTCCAGGCCTTTCTGAAACCATCCTGCTGATTGTTTCTTATAGAACAATAATATTCCATCACATTCATATCAGCCATTCTCCAAATGATGGGCATTGACTCAGTTTCCAGTTCCTAGCCACTAGATAGAGAACTGGTACCAACATGTTTGCACATGTGGGTCCTTTTCCCCTCTTTTTTGATCTCTTTGTGATACAGACCCTGTAGACACACTGCTGGATCAAAGACTATACACAGCTTTATAGTCTTTTGGGCATAGTGCCAAATTGCTCTCCAGAATTGTTGGATGAGTTCACAGCTCCATCAACAATGCATTGGTGTTCCAGTCTTCAAACATTTATCATTTTCTTTTCCTGTCATCTTAGCCAGTCTGAAAGATGTAAAGTGGTATTGTCTTAATTTGCATTTCTCTAAAATAATGATTTAGAGCCTTTTTTCATATGCCTAGAAATTGCTTTAATTTCTTTGTCTGAAAATTGTCTGAAAAAAAACACTGATTGTAAAAAAAAATTTCTGCTTTTTAATTACCTTGTAATATTGGGTCCATTGATTTTGTTTTTGCAAAACCTTTTTAGTTTAACATAATTAAAATGATCTATTTCATATTTTATAATATTCTCTAAATCTTCTTTGGCCATAAATTCCTCCCTTCTCCATGCATCTGACAGACAGACTGTATCTTATTCTCCTACTTTGCTTATTTGGCCAATGCCTAGTTTCTGACATACTATTTTGCAGTTTGTCCATCCATTTTTGTTAAATAGTGAGTTCTTATCCCAGAAGCCCAAATCTTTGAATTTATCCAACACAAGTTTACTATAGTCATTGACTGTTGTGTTTTGTGAACCTCGCCTATTTTACTGATCCATTAGCCTATTAGCTAGTATCCAATGGTTTTGATGAATGTTGCTTTATAATATAGTTTGAGGTCTGGTATAGCTAGGCCACCATCCTTGGCAGTTTTTTCATTAATTCCCTTGATATTCTTGACCTTTTTATACAAAGCAATTTCAAGGAGCAAGTTAAATTTACTCAGCTAATAGGAGATATCAGGAAAGGTCCTACAGAGAAGATGACTTCTTTGAACCCCCTAAGCTAAGAGTGAAAGCTAACAATGTGAATAAAAGAATTACTATCTGAAAAGATCATGACAAATAAGAACATTTGGCCTATTCTCAAAACATTTTATGAGAGAAAAATATAAAGCATTTTGTGGACTATTGAATTAACAATAGCTAAGCAAATTAATCTTTTTTTTTCTGTTTATGCGATAGTTTCAAGATACCTTTGTACCCTTAAAAATTACTGAGGAATCCTTCCAGAGAGCTTTTTTTAAAATGTAGATTATATCAATCTTTACCATTTTAGAAATTAAAACACCTTGGTATCATTATGGACATAGTGCTGGCCTAATGAATCCCCTGAAATTTTCTTGGGGACTTCTAGTAGTCCCTGGATCACTCTCTGAGAAATGCTGACTTAGAACATACTGATTGATATAATTCTGTACAGTTGTAGGCTACAAATTAGACCCACCAAAAATCAAGATCATTTTATATAATATCAATAATATTTAAATATCAATAATAAAATGGAAAATTCCATCCAAAATAATTGCAAAATACATAAACATTTGGGAGTCAATCTACCAAAGCACAATCAGTATTTATATAAATTCACTTACAAAATGTTCTTTAAAGAAATAGACTGTAAGAGCTAAAGAATACTTAAGGCTAGATTTTTCCAATTTAATGAAAATGACAATATTTCCAAAGTGAATTTACAATTTTAATGCTACACTAATCAAACTATCAAAGGAATACTTTACCAAACTCACTGAAATGATAAAAAGAATTATTTTGAGAAATCAAAATCTGTTATGTGAAGAAAAATTATGACAAAAGTTAAGAATGAAGAAAGAGATGTAGCTTGATATTGAATGCAGTGTAAAGCAACAGTGATCAAACCAATTAGTATCAATTAAGAAAATAGGTAGATTAGGGAATAGACTAGACAAGAGAGGTTCAGAAACAGTGGAACAGATTAACCCACTGTAAAATAAACATAAATTAGTTAAGAAAGAATTCTCTATTTGATAGGACCTTCTAGGGAAAATGGAGAACAGTCTGGCTGAAATTAGAATTAGGCAAACATCTTACACTATTCCTCAATAAAGCAAAAATATATGGGTGATCTGAATATTAATGGTAATATAATTACCCATAGGGGCACCTAGGTAACAATGCACAGAATTTTGAACCCTGAGTCAGGAAGGCTCATCTTCCCGAGTTGAAATCTGGCCTCAGATGGTAATTGTGTGACCCTGGGTAAGTCATTTCACCCTGTCTGCCTCATTTTTCTCATCTGTAAAATGTTCTGGAGAAGGACATGTCCAAGTACCTCAATATGTATGCCAAGAAAACCCCAAAATAAGATGGCAAAAATGTAGATGCTACTGGGAACTGAACTGAATGACAGCAAATAACAAATAATTATTGTAATAATACTACCATAGGAAAATTAGAGGAAAAGTAGATCATATCCCTTTCTTAACCAAAAACTGTGTCAGATAAAAGATGAAATGACTGAGGAAGTAAAGGTTTGATCTTCCAAGACTTTTGATTTATTAGACAGTGTACATCAATTGCATAACATTGACCCCTTCCTTGGCTTGAGACTGATTTCTCCATACAGAAGAGATAGATTTTTATATATCAAAAACCATTTGCCAAATAAGGCCAGCTAATTAAAATGAAACAATACTTTGCATAATCTAATTTCTAACTGGATGAAAGATCTGAGACTTTCCATGTTGAGAGAAAAAACAAACAGCTATAATTTATTGAATTCCGAAGTGGTGTCCTACTCCTCCCCCAGTGTCTGTAAACAGTTCAGCAAACATGGAAAATAGTAACTGATTGATCAGTACAAGGCCGGTTTTCCAGTAATACATGTGGGCTTCTTGAGATGCATAATTTTGGGAAAACTCCATGCATCAGTCTTAAGTTTCTGGTTGGCATAACCTAGACCTCTCTAAAACAGCAGATGGAGGTGATCTACCTTCCCAACCATGCACAGCTGCATTCAGGCAATACAATAAGGTTTTTTCCCAATTCCTACAAGTGAATAAAGTTTTTTCATAGGACAGAAATTGGAGTAAACCCTTAATTGAATAGAAAGATTCTGTTTCTTTGGACCTGAGGTAGGTCCAAATTTGAGTGACAAGATAGAGTCAGTTTGGTTTACTCAATTCCCATATTTAACTACTTGCTTTCCCAATCCCCTCACTTATTTCATTGGAGATGAATTAATAAGCAAACAAGGGATAAATGTAGTTTTAAATGATGAAGTAAATAATTTTGATTACATTAAAATAAAAAAGCTATTGCACAATAAGTTTTTCTTGTAAGATAAGAAGGGAAGCCATTGACTAGGGAAAGGCTATATACAATTTCTTGTGTAAAGGTTTGTTATCCAAGATACATAGACAACTAACAGAAACATTTAAGTCTAAAAGCCATTATCCCAATGGTTAATTTGCCAGTATTCAAAGAATATGAAAAAAATTGTTAAGTATATCACAAACCATTAATATACATATTAAAATATTTTGAATCACTAATGAGAGAAAAAAAATCAGAACAGCTCTGGGGTTTCACCTGTTCTTGCATAGTAGCTTGTCAGTGATGATAAAAGAAAGACTTATTTCAGCTTGAAGTAAGACTAAGCTTCTGAACCATTAGAACTGTTCTAAAGTAGAAGGGGAAGGTACCCCAAGGAGGTGCCCCATTACCTGTGATCTTCAAATGACAGTTGGATGGGCATTTGGTAGGTATACCCTGGAAGGAAATCTTGGTCAGGACTAGATGGTTCCTGAGCAAGCTTCCAAGGCAGTGGGTCTGCGATTTCTGTATTTCCTTTTTGTCTGAAAATATATAACAAATTCATCGTCTGGGACTCAGATGTTCATTTTTTCTTTTTTTTAATTTTTCTTTTTTAAAAATACTATTTTATTTTTCCAAACACATGGAAAGATAATTTTCAATACTGACCTTTGCAAAACCTTGTGTTCCAAATTTTTCTCCCTCTGGCTCTTTCTCCCTTTTCCCTAAGACAGAAAGCAGTTAAAGGTTAAAATGTGTAATTCATCTAGACATATTCATTACTCTCTGCAAGAAAAAAAATCAAGTAAAAAAAAAAAACCAAGCAAACAAACAAAACAAAAAAAAGATGAAAATAATGTGCTTTGATCCACATTCGGTTTCTATAGTCCTCTCTCTGGATGTGGATGACACTTTTCATTACAAGTGTATTTGAATTGCCTTGGACCACCTCATTGTTGAAAAGAACAAAGTGACATTCATATTTTCAAGAGAAAAGAAAGAAAAATGACAATAGAATCGTTCTTTGATTTAGTAAAATTCAAATTATTTTTCTGGTATTTAAAGTCCTTCATAATCTGTCAACCCTTTCATCTCCAGTTTTAATATCAAACTCAGCCCTCCATAAAATGATATACTCTAGTCTAGTCAAGCCAACATTATAGTTGGGAGCCTCTGTACCTTTGTCATCTCTGTTTTCTATGTCTGCAATACCCTCTTTCCCTTCCCTCCACTGATAAATTCCTAACCACCTTTTCTAATATAGATCAAAGTCTACTTATTCCATGAAGTTCTCCCTTGTCCCCCCATTCAGTAATGACCTGTCTCCCCCCTTGAACTTTGCATAGTACTTTGCACCCCATATGTGCCCTCATGATGCATTGGTTGTCTATGTATATGTTTTATTTCCCTACTGGAATATGTATCCTGGGAGGACTGGTTGTTGTCCTTGGTTCTCAGAGAACCAAAATGAAATCACTGTATTAGAGTTGGGTTACAGTATGTCTGGGGCTCATCAGACCGATATGAGTTCAGAATGCTCTGCCAGAAATTAGGTACAAATAGTCCCTAAGAACATTTGCAATGGATTCTCTACCTTTGTGCATCTCATGTTTCTTCTGAGCTACTTTAATTTTATTTTACTCATAGAGCACAGCACTGATATGGGCACGCCATGCTGAAAGGATAGGGATTGAGGCTCAGCTTATCTCTATGTATCTTTTAGAACCTAACATAAGGCTCCACTTACAGAAAGTGATGTATAGATGTTTATTAAGTTGAATGCTATGACACATTTGTTCTGTACTTGCCTAGTTAGTAGCAAATAGATTTCATTATTGAATAGAAGACAATTTATTTTTCAGGTTCTTTTTCACTTAACATTTAAAATTTCTTTGACTTGATTACATCCATTTCATATACCTAATACAGTACCTAGCCTCTGGTTGGTCCTTAAAGAATGTTTATTATCTGACTGATGGATATGACAAAGACAAATTGTAAGGAATTAGAAATCACTCGAGTTGTGATGTTTTGTAGTGGGATCATAAGTATCCTCATTGCAGCTTGATTCAGTTGTCCTTTTATGTTGCAGATACTTCAGCCCCTTGTGCTCCTTTGGGTTGGATCATATGCTTGGCCTAAGAATCTATTTTCTCACTAGATTAAATATTGAGAAATAAAACCAAAATATGTAAATATAATATACCCCAAAGCAAAAAATTAATTTTCAACACAGATGGGTTTTAGAAGCTTTAATGCCAATGATTTTAAAAATCTTGCACCGAGGGGACTTTGTTTGCCACGGAGAGAAAATACTTCCTGTATTACCCTCATAGAATTCGGAGTTTCATTCCCAAAGAAGCCATTTGAAATAAAGTGAAAATCTATGAACTTCTGATCATAGCCCCAACAGTGTTGTGAACTTGAGCTGTCCTTCCCCCCAAATAAAAAGTAGGGATGGTAGGTAGGAAAATAGGTAAATGTCTTTATGATGTGTTTTTTTTTCCCTTTCAAATATAAACAAGTCACCAAAGGATGTTTCTCCTGCCTTTATTCAGTGACAATCCCATATGAAGTCAATAGGAGTTGAATTTGAATAAGGATATCCCAATTCCCAATCCATATGGTGAGCCAACATCAATAAAATTTTGGTAGCGAGTTAGCCAAGATAAAACTCTGTATCCAGTATTTCTCTGTGTCTCTTTCTCGTTGTCTCTACATCTCTGTTTCTTTCTCAGTGCAAACTTATTGAATGTATAGCAATTTGTAAAGTACTTAAAATGCCTATCAAATTATAGAGCAATACTATGCCCTCAAGTAGCTTGCAATCAATTAAAGACAGACACAGAATCCTTAGAAACGCATCATTTTAAAATCATTAATGCGCAAGACAGAAAAGAAACATGTCAAAGATTATGTCAGTGCATTGGAAAATAGATTAGATCAACTTTGAAAGATTTCTGGAAGAAGATGGGTCTTGGGCTATGATTTAAAGGAAGGGGGGGTGCTCTTTTGCAGAGAAGAAAGAAAGCTGTTTTTTGAAATGTTTCATATTTTAGATCAAAAGCCCTTAAAGTGAGTGTATGACAGCCTAGAGTAAGGGGTCTAGAAAAGGATAGTTTTACTAGAGCAGAAGTGGATTTTGGCAGATCTCATTGGTCTAGAGCTCTAAAAGCGTAATTGTTTTGCCATTTTTTTCCCCATGGAAGACTCTTCTTGTGGGTTTGCCTTTTCATCTTGTCACTTCTGTGAAAATCGTTTTTTATTCAAGCTTTGTCTTTTCAAAACCTATGGCATAGATAACTTTCAACATTCACCCTTACAGAGCCTTGTTTCAAATTTTTCTCTCCCTTCCCCTCACCCCCTCCTTTGGACAACAGGTAATGCATTATATGTTAAACACATGCAGTTCTTCAGTGCTTATTTCCACAATTATCTTGCTGCCCAAGAAAAATCAAAACCAAAAAGAAAAAAAGAGAAAGAAAATAAAATACAAGCAAACAACAAATAGCTGAAAATACAGTGTTGTGATCCACCCTCAGTGCCCACAGTCCTTTCTCTGAGTGCAGATGACTCTCTCCATCACAAGACCAGTGGAATTGGCCTAAATCATCTCATTGTTGAAAGGAACCACATCTGTTAGAATTGATCATCTTATAATCTTGCCATTTGTGCACATCTTCTTAAACAATATAGAAACTTCCCTCTGAAGACAAGAGTATCATTTACTGAAGAATTGAATCAGATCAGATAAGGCATATCAGGCTTCAAAGCATTGTTATAGAGATGATGTCTCTATTTACTTACAAGAAGGATCTTGTTGTCCTTCCTATTTGAGTGGACCTCCAAATATTTTATCCTTCTTATTTTTAGATTCACCCCTAGTGTATATCAGAATGATGATTATTTTTCTAATGCAGCCCTGACAATTCAGTAAGAGAACTTATTTGGGATGATACATAGGCTTGGAATGGAAATATATTTATTTATATAATGTTACATTGGGGATTGGTATGTAGTCCTATGTTTAAGATCCTTGTATGCATACATGTGTATTTAAATATATAAATACATACTTATGTATATATATGTGTGTGTGTATTATCCATATGTATATAAATATATAAGCATGCATTGCATGTTTATATGTGTGTGTATCCCACCTGCTTGTAGCCCAATGCCTACCACAAAGTAGTCACTTAAAAATGTGGATTGATTATTTTAAAATGCCTTTTCCACAGATGGGTACTTAAAGTTTTAGGACCATTTGGGAGACATTGAAATTGAGGTATCAGAGGCAGAACTTGAATCCAAATCTGCCTAAGTTCAAGAGTCTAAGGCACCCTGCTTCTCCCTACAACTCCATACTGCTTCTTGTCCAGCAATTATATGCCAGTGGATCTATGATCTCATCAGTATGGATATTTCATTTAATGATGTGAATTTCAGTCAATCTTTGGCTTTCTCTTTTGTTCAACTCTTTCATGGCCTCCCACAAATTTATCATAAGAAGTCAATTTAATGTATCTTCGAGTGTTCTTGATATTACATAAATAACCAAGTGGACCATGTCCATTGATTATCCCTCTTAGTATATGATCTGCCTGGAAATTATACACTCAAAGTAAAAAGGCTGTTTAGCTCTAAGAGAAAATTTAAAGCTATTTAAAAAGTGCTCTCTCCTGCCCACAGCAAAGAAAATTTTATCAATGAATAAGTAATATTGATATGGTGGTTCATATATTTAAAATTAGAAGGAGCCATAGGGATGATCCAGTCCAACATATATTTGAGCAGAAATACCTCTCCCCCATATATACATGCAGAGTGACATGTTACAATACAATTGACAAATTGTTTTCCTTACTCTGTTTGAAGAACTCCATTGAGGAAAAACCTTATCCTTGAACCATATTTGAATGAGAAACAGATTTATTATAGGACAAATGGGACTCTTTTCATTTAGGGCAAGATACTCAGTACTTTCAGTCCTTTTGCTATCTCTTTACCCCATTGCTCTCTTCTACTTAAAACTATAGAATTGATTTTTATTTAATACAAAATAAAGAGATTTGGATTGCCATTACTTCATGTTTAGTTTCCTTTGACTTTGAAAATACTTTTTTTGACTTATCAGATTTGTGTTCAACAGATTATTCACTTATATTGATATTCATATGGTTATAAATGGAAATGGATATTCACTTTATGCTCTTTAGATAATTGCATGTGATAAGTATATAATTGAATGGCCTTTAAGAAATTTTCAGAAATTTCTATCTGTATTTTCCACTAGCTGATCACTCAAATTACCACAGACATTTCTAAACATAGAACATTTCTAGCTGATTATTCAACACTTATATAAATCATTGTAATTAGGGCCAGGATTTATTAAATTCAGGCTTTTCTACTTCATGCACTTTTAAAAATAGCTTCCTTAATTTCATTGACCAGCTACCAACCAAACTGATGACAAGGCTGAAGAGAACAAAGGGAACATTATTATCCATAATCCATTTGATTACCCAGACAGTCATTACTTTCTACTTTCCCCAAAAAAAATCTTCAACAAAAAGAAAAAGAAAAAAATTCGGCTCTCTAGAAAGTTTGAAGTGTTCTCTCTCAAAAAGAGAAGAAAAGTTTACCATTCTTTTTGGAGGGAAAAATCTTTATTTTCTTTTGCAGCATGACGTTTATGGAAATGTTTTGTATGACTTTACATGAAACCTCACTGGGGACTAGAGGAAGGAAGAAAATCTGGAACTCAAAGTTTAAAAAAATATTAAGAATTGTTGTACATATAACTGGAAAAAAACAAAATATCAGATAAACAGAAAAAAGTTTACCTTCATGTGGTCAGAATTCTGGTGATTCTATGCCCCTTAGGTCACTTTTGACTGATTTATATATGAGTTATCATGCAGTCATTTCCTGGAGCAGCAAATATTATCACAATATTATACCCTTGCATTGGGAGAAATATGAGAGGTCATTTAGATCAACTCCTTCATGAAAAATAAATCCCCTCCATAAATTTATTGGTGATTGAGTTTTTAACAAGCATTTATTAAGCATCTGCTGTGTGCCAGGATACTGTGCTAAGCATGGGACTCCAAAGACAGAAAGCAGTCCCTGTTCTCAAGGAGCTCATGTAGAAAACATTCAAAAAACTACTTACATGCAAGATATATATATATATATATATATATATACATACATATATATATTCACATATATGTATGTGTGTATGTATAGAGAGAGGTTGAATTGAAGATAATCAACAAGTGGAAGGAATTGGCAATAAGGGGAATTGGGAAAGAGTTTTTATAACAGGTGAGATTTTAGTTGGCACTTGAAGGAAGCCATGGAAGTTTTACTTATCAATCAGTTTTCTTACAACATGGTCCTGAATCCCCCACTCCTCCCACTGTAGCTTTGTATCCCTGTGAATCTGTGCCCTTAGCATTCCCGAAGCCTCACAGTTCCTCTTCCTCTACCTCTGATTATCTTCATTATATACTGTTGGAAAATTGTGGCCACTTTTTAAAAAGTACTTCAGGAATGACAGAGGTAGAGATACATCCTTAAGCTCCTACCTTACTTACTTTGTAAATTCCAAATATGAAGGTTCATCTTGGCCACTAGGAGGATCATTTGTATGATAAGATGAAAGATAGACAAAATATGACCCTGCTGACATTATAAATCACAGAAACACAGCGGGATCAACCTCTGTATGGCAAGAGCTCCCCAAGAATGATTTATAGTCACTTGGGCATCGATTGTTAGACTTGACATATATTCAGTATATGGGTTTGAACACACACACAAATACACACATACACATACACCATCTTCACTACTATCATCACCATGTACCATTTTCTTGCCACATTTCTCTTTCCCTTGTACTTAGACACGCTGAATGTTTTGTGTAGGCAGGAAAATTGGGTATGCTCTCGTTTAGATTGAGTGTAGTGATAATGAAAGGGGTGTAGTGTGAGGTCATGTCTTCCATTTCAATACTTAGCAACAGTGATTCCTTTGTTTTACATGCAAGTTTAGTATATGATTCTCCCACTTTGATAGAGTATTCCAATAAAGAACTGCAAAATAAACTAGTGCAATTACATTCAACTTTAAAATGCTAACCTTGGATTTAAAAAATCCAATATCTTGTTTGCATGTAGAATAAATGAATGCACTTAAATGTCGAATTCTTCCAGTTTTTTATGTCCTTTAAAACTCACGGCTCTAATTCTGCCATATTTAGGCACAACTAAACATTCCTCATATAGAGTTTATTCAATGTTCTTTTTGACTCGTATTGTGCCCTATTTAGCCATTATTGAACTTTGCTCTTTTGTTTACTGCTTGTACCTCCATTTTCCAGAGTATGTTTTGCTTGTTCTGAATAATTACCCATACCTTCCAAAGGGAGGCACACAGACAAGGACATCCCTTGCTACTCTCACATATAGACTTGTTGAAAAGAGATATTTCACTTTTATGATCCATTATTTGTTCTTCTGGTCAAATATGGACAAAGGAAATGAAGGCAAAACAATAAGAGTCAAGCACCCAAAAGCAAGCATCTGAAAACCCTTTGATTATAAAGATAACTTATGATCAATATTACAGATCAACACTGCTGTTGTAACACACTTAGCACAATCATATAATACCTCTCACCAGGAAGCCTAGGTACATATGCTCCATTTTCCAGCAGGACTGAGGAGCTCCCTTGGTTATCCCTACTACACATTAATTTACATTATAACTTTTCAGTCACTTCCCCTAAGTCTCCTTCAGCATTCCTGGACTCTTGTTCTCTTCTACTTTTACTATTCCTTCATCAAAGATTTGGAGCAGCAGTAAGAACCTACCTGGAGCCGAGCATTAGGGGAAGGTAGAAATGTCAATATGTAGAGGGGAGAAGTAAGAATATTCCAGGAATAAAAGATAGCCCATTCAATGGCATGGAGATGAAAGATGGAAAAGGGTGTGTCACAAGTAGTACAAAAGGCCTGTTTAATAGGACCATGTAATTGCAAGAAGTATAATAAACCACAAAAGAGAGACAGGTGCCAGAAGATGAAGCCCTTTAAATTATAGGAATTTGCATTTTATTAGAAATAATGGTGAATCACTGGAACTTTTTGAGAAGTGAAATGTTGCAGATAAGCCTGTGCTTTAGAAAAAATCCTCCTGTGGAGGATGAACCTGAGAGGAGAGACTTGAGAGGTTGGCAAGCTGATTGGCAATAATTCAAGGAAGAGATGATGAGGGCCTAGATTGCAAAGATATCAAGTAGATAAAATAAGAAATAAGTGGTGACTGATGAAATGGTTTAGATGGAAGCTAAGAGAGAACAAAGAATCAAGGATGATTCCTAGTTTGCAAAACAGGTTTAGTAGAAGGATCCTGATTGACCAGAAAGAGTAATTTAGAGATCTCCTTAACAGAAATAGGGAATGAAAAGGATGGTTGGATTTGAAGGAAAAGGCAATAAGTTGTTTTAGACTTGCTGATAGTTCAAAAAATTCTGCTAAAAACATCTGTGAACATTTAACTTTTATTTTGAAATTATTGGATCACATGATATAATTATTTTGTAACTTTTATTGGGAATTTTCTATCTCTTGCTAAACCTCAGTTTCACTATTTTAAATTATTTTTCCAGTTCCATTGATATAGTTACACATCTGAAAGTTGTTTTCCTTTGTGTTGCCAATTACTAGTAAGGTTGGCCAGCTTTGCAGGTAATTATTCACATTAAAATCCACAAATATTAGGTGCAAGTAGGTGTAGTGCAGTAGATAAAACACTGGTATAGGAGTCAGGAGGACCTGAGTTCAAATCCAGCCTAAGACTATATACTAAGCATTAGATTTGTGACCCTGGGCAAGTCATTTAATCACAAATCTCTACTTCCTCTCCTCAATCCACAGATATTGATTAAACACCTATCATTTATAAAGAATTATTCTAGATGGGGGCAGATTACAGGCAGCGACTATCCCTATCCTGATCTGACTCAACAAGGTATGTGATATTTCAACTACAATATTATCAAGACAAAGAAAACATTTTACAGATGTTGACAAAGAAAAAAAGCAGTATTTGGCAAAATACAAATTACAGTAACATCAGACTTTTTTTTCAAAACAACAAAGGAAACACATCAAAGTTAGGAAAAAAAAATAGTCAGGAAAAAGAAATCTAGGACCTCAGAATTATCCTGCAAACCTGTCCATACTATTTGAAAGGAGAATTTACTTCAAAGAAAAATAAGGTAAAGAAGACTTCTTCATGGAAAAAAATACAACTAAAGAAACTCTTCTAAGTGGTAGAGAAGGAAATCTAAGCTAAGTAAATAACATATATAGATATAGATATATACACAATACATTCATAGACGTATTCTGAATACATATGTGTTAATGTTACTATAGAAACTCTATCTCCCACTATAATTCAGTATTTATTCTGAAACTTTTAGTCTTAGAAAGCTGGCTGAGGACCATAAAGTCAAGTGATTTGCTTAGATTCTTCAAGTAAGCATATCACAAAAGTGAGATAAAGATAAATAGATTTATAGAAGTAAATTTTTTAAACCAATTAGACATCTCAAAGGAAACAGATGATTGTTTATTACAAAATAAATTAGCAAATCTGAACTATCAGGTAATTAAAAATGTAAATAAACTAGTTTCATAAGATGAAACAAGATAAGCTATCAAAAGATTTACCCCCAACAGAAATACCTGACCTAGATGGCTTTCTATGTGAATGGTGTTATACTTTTCAAGACTATAAATAATCTCTCTTTCATAGATTATTCATGATAGAGAAAGATGACACACTACAATACCATTTCATTCAGTATTTGTTATTTTTAAAATCTGGCAAGGATAATGGTAAAAGAAAATTGCAGTGTAATTTCCCTAATGGATAAGGATATAACAATACTAATTTAAACATTAACAAATAAAATCTACTATTATAATTTTTAAACTTGTTCATCATGACCACCACGTAAGGTTTTTTCCAGTTATATGCAATTGGTACAAGATCACCAAGTACATCCTAAAGACCCTAAAGTAGTATTATATTAATTCATTTGAAGGTGGAAAGCTTTGGATAAATCCATTAAAAATAGGAATAGAGGGATTTTGTTGAGATATCTAAAAAAGCTGCTTTAAACCTTCAGTCAATGTCATGTGTATTGGAGACACATTTAAGATATTCCTGTTAAAATCAATATAAAGCAAAGATAACTACTGTCACTGTTTTTATTTGATTGGAAATTTTTTTTTTAAATTTTTATTTTATTTGAATAACATATGTGTGGGTAATTCTTCAACAATAACCCTTACATAGCTTTCCGTTACAAATTTTTCCTCCCAACTCCCCACCCCTCCCCTAGATGGCAGGATATCCACTACATGTTAATTAGGTTAAAATATTGGCAAATCGAATATATGTATACATATTTCCAAACTTATCATTGGTGTGCAAGAAAAATCTTATCTACACGAATGATATATCAGATAAAGGAAACACAATGTAAGCAAACATCAATCAAGGAGTATGAGAATGTTATGTTGTGGTCCACATTTCGCATCCCTCTCTCTGGGTGTATATGGCTTTCTTCAGTGAACAATTGGAGGTGGTTTGAAACATTTCATTGTTGAAGAGAGCCATGTCCATCAGAATTGATCGTCATATAGTACTGTTGTTGCCGTGTATAATGATCTCCTGGTTCTGCTCATTTCACTCAGCATCAGTTCATGTAAGTCTCTCCAGGCCTCTCTGAAATCATCTTGCTGGTCATTTCTTACAGAACAATAATATTCCATAATATTCATATACCATAATTTATTCAGCCATTCTCCAATTGAAGGGCATCTATTCAATTTCCAGTTTCTAGCCACTACAAAAAGGGCTGCCACAAACATTCTTGCACATGTGGGGCCTTTTCCTTCCTTTATGATTTCTTTGGGATATAAGCCCAATAGAAATGCTGCTGGGTCAAAGGGTATGCACAGTTTGATAACTTTTTGAGCATAGCTCCAAATTGTTCTCCAGAATGGCTGTATCCGTTCACAGCTCCACCAACAATGCATCAGTGTCCCAGCCTTCCCACAACCCCTCCAACATTCATCATTAACTTTTCCTGTCATTTTAGCCAATCTGACAGGTGTGAAGTGGTATCTCAGGGTTGTCTTGATTTGCATTTCTCTGATCAATAGTGATTTGGAGCACCTTTTCATATGACTATAAATAGTTTTAATATCATCCTCTGAAAATTGTCTGTTCATATCCTTTGACCATTTAATGATTGGAGAATGGCTTGAATTTTTATAAATATGAGACAATTCTCTATATATTTTAGAGATGAGACCTTTATCAGAACCCTTAAATGTAAAGATGATTTCCCAATTTATTGCTTCCCTCCTAATCTTGTCTGCATTGATTTTGTTTGTACAAAAACTTTTTAATTTAATATAGTCAAAGTTATCTATCTGGTTTTCAATTAAAAGTTCCAGTTCTTCTTTGGACATAAATTTATTCCATCTCCACAGGTCTGAGAGGTAAACTATATTATGTTCCTCTAACTTGTTTACAAAATCACTCTTTATATCCAGATCATGAACCCATTTAGATCTTATCTTGGTATGTGGTGTTAGATGTGGGTCAAGCCCTAATTTCTTCCACACTAGTTTCCAGTTTTCCCAGCAGTTTTTGTCAAATAGTGAATACTTATCCCAAAAGCTGGGGTCTTTGGGTTTATCAAAGACTAAATTGGTATAGTTATTGCCTAGTTTGTCTTGTGATTCTATCCTATTCCACTGATCGACTACTCTATTTCTTAGCCAGTACCAAATGGTTTTGATGACCGCTGCTTTATAATATAGTTTTAGATCTGGTACAGCAAGTCCACCATCTTCAGCCTTTTTTTTCATTAATCCCCTTGAAATTCTAGACCTTTTGTTTTTCCAAATGAACTTTGCTACTATTTTTTCTAGATCTGTAAGATAATTTCTTGGGAGTTTGATTGGTATGGCACTAAATAAGTAAATTAGTTTGGGTAGTATTGTCATTTTTATTATATTCGCTCGTCCTACCCATGAGCACTTAATATTTTTCCAATTGATTAGGTCTGATTTTATTTGTGTGGAAAGTGTTTTGTAATTTAGTTCGTATAGTTTCTGACTTTTCCTTGGCAGATAGATTCCCAAATATTTTATCCTATCATCTGCTATTTGGAATGGAATTTCTTTTTGTATCTCTTGCTGCTGAACTTTATTGGTAATATATAAAAATGCTGATGATTTATGTGGATTTATTTTGTATCCTGCCACTTTGCTAAAGGTGTGAATTGTTTCTAGTAGTTTTTTAGTTGAGTCTCTAGGATTCTCTAAGTATACCATCATGTCATCTGCAAAGAGTGATAATTTGGTTTCTTCACTACCTACTCTGATTCCTTTTATCTCTTTTTCTTCTCTTATTGCTAAAGCTAACATTTCTAAGACAATATTAAATAGTAATGGTGACAGTGGGCAGCCTTGTTTCACTCCTGATCTGATTGGGAATGGTTCTAGTTTGACTCCATTACATATGATGCTTGCTGAAGGTTTTAAGTAGATACTACTTATCATTTTAAGGAAAAGCCCATTTATTCCTATACTCTCCAGTGTTTTTAATAGGAATGGGTGTTGGATTTTATCAAAGGCTTTTTCTGCATCTATGGAGATAATCATATGATTTTTATTAATTTGGTTATTAATATAATTGATTATGCTAATAGTTTTCCTAATATTGAACCAGCCCTGCATTCCTGGTATAAATCCTACTTGGTCATGATGTATTATCCTGGGGATGACTTTCTGTAATCTTGTTGCTAAAATCTTATTTAAAATTTTTGCATCAATATTCATTAGGGAAATGGGTCTATAGTTTTCTTTCTCAGTTTTCTCCCTACCTGGTTTAGCTATCAGCACCATATCTGTGTCATAGAAGGAATTTGGTAGTACACCTTCTTTCCCTATTTTTTCGAATAGTTTATATAGTATTGGGATTAATTGTTCCCTTGAATGTTTGGTAAAATTCACATGTAAATCCATCTGGTCCTGGAGATTTTTTCTTAGGGAGTTGATTAATAGCTTGTTCTATTTCTTTTTCTGAAATAGGGCTATTTAAATAATTTATTTCCTCTTCTGTTAATCTGGGCAATCTATATTTTTGTAGATATTCCTCCATTTCATTTACATTATCAAATTTATTGGCATAAAGTTGGGCAAAGAAACTCCTAATTATTACTCTAATTTCCTCCTCATTGGAGGAAAGTTCTCCCTTATCATTTTTGAGACTAATAATTTGATTTTCCTCTTTCCTTTTTCTAATCAAATTAACTAAAGGCTTATCTATTTTGTTGGTTTTTTCATAAAACCAACTCTTACTTTTATTTATTAATTCAATAGTTTTCTTATTTTCAATTTTATTGATCTCCCCTTTAATTTTCAGAATTTCCAATTTGGTATTTAATTGAGGGTTTTTAATTTGGTCTTTTTCTAGCTTTTTTAATTGTAAGCCCAGTTCATTAATCTTCTCCTTCTCTGTTTTACGCAAGTAAGCATCTAGAGATATAAAATTACACCTTATAACCGCTTTAGCCGAGTCCCACAAATTTTGGTATGTTGTCTCATTGTTGTCATTCTCCTGGATGAAATTTTCGATTGTGTCTATAATTTGCTCTTTCACCCATTCGTTCTTCAGGATTAGATTATTTAATTTCCAAATAACTTGTGGCCTATTTTCTCCTGGCCTTATATTACATGTGAGTTTTATTGCATCATGATCTGAGAAGGATGCATTTACTATTTCTGCTTTTCTGCAATTGATTTTGAGGTTTTTATGCCCTAACACATGATCAATTTTTGTATAAGTTCCATGAACCCCTGAGAAAAAAGTATACTCCCTTCTATCACCATTCAATTTCCTCCAGAGATCTATCATACCTAACTTTTCTAGCCTTTTGTTAACCTCCCTAACTTCTTTCTTATTTATTTTGGAATTTGATTTATCTAATTCTGAGAGAGCAAGGTTGAGATCTCCCACTAGTATAGTATTACTGTCTATTTCTCCTTGCATCTCTCTTAACTTCTCCTCTAGGAATTTGGATGCTATACCACTTGGTGCATATATGTTAAGTATTGATACTGCTTCATTGTCTATGGAACCCTTTAGTAAAATGTAGTTTCCTTCCTTATCTCTTTTAATTAGATCTATTTTTGTTTTTACTTGATCCGAGATAAGGATTGCTACCCCTGCCTTTCTTTGTTCACCTGAAGCATAGAAGATTCTGCTCCAGCCCTTTACCTTCACTCTGTATGTATCTCTATGTTTTAGATGTGTTTCTTGTAAACAACATATTGTAGGATTCTGGCTTTTAATCCAGTCTGCTACCCGCTTCCGTTTTATGGGAGAGTTCATCCCGTTCACATTCACAGTTAAAATAACTATATCTGTATTCCCTGCCATCTTATTTACCCAGAGTTATGATTTTCTCTTCCCTTTCCCTTCTCTCCCTTCCCCCCTCCCCAGTACTTTGCTCTTGAAGACCACCTCCCACCAATAATCCTCCTCCC